>PVKS010001300.1:0-12336 GCA_004027875.1 Aplodontia rufa
TCAACATGTCTTTTACCTTTCTTACTGTGCATCAAGGTCAAAAGTGTTTGAAAGTCACTGGCCTAAGTCTAGGGTTATTTTCATTCCAAAAATATTTATGAAGCACATACTATGTGCCTGGCACATTTTATCACTTTGGGATACAAATGACAAATGAGACAAAAACCTCTGCCCCTTTGGAGCTTCCATTTTAGCAAGATTGAACCAACGGCAGGCATCATAATGTAAGTTGCAAAAAATGTTAGAAGGCAACACGTGCTCCAAAACTAATTCAGAATGAGATAAAGGAGGCCAGGTGTGACGTGCCAAGGCGAGGAGATGCTATTTTATTTTATTTTTTTCTGCTGGCACTCACCTGAGTCTTCATTTTCCTTTCACTAAATATATTGTGGTTTTAATCTTTTCCTTTACATCTCTACAGGGCAGAATCCATATGTGTTCCTATTGGGCAAGCATCATTTTCAGTGCTATCAGTTTTCCACAAGTTAACAGACTACTCTCAGAAAATTTAAGATACCCTAATCCATTGTAAACTGCACCCCCAGAGAATCAGATTCAGGAAATGGGATTAACCAGCAGCTCTGACACCAGTAATCCTTCTGCCCCATTTCCAAATCTAGGAAAAAATGTCCTTACAGTCTCCCTTTGTGAAATAATCTTCAACAATTATTCTTTATCCAAAAAAAAAAAAAAAGGGAAAATAAACTCTGGTCTGGTGTTTTTAGGCTTTGACCAGATTCCTTTACAAATGTTCCTCCTGAGGCGTTAATGAACACTCTATAAGCCTCTTGGCCCTATAGTTATTAAATCCAAAGAATTAACTTCTCTCTGGGGATTTCATAAGGAATCTCACATTACCTTTTCAGTAGCCACTATTATGCCAGAGGGGTTTTGTTTGTGTTTTTTTAAACATTTTCTCTTATTGGTGCTTCCATTCGGAAGCTAAAACCTAAGCCCAGAAAACCTGCTCCACACATTTGATGGACAGTAGCTGTAGTGCCTTCCTGTCCCCAGGACGCCCAGGAAGTGGCCCTCTCTACTCCCTGTCAGGCCAGGTCACAAGAGAAGCAGTTTTAAATGGGGTGGTACAAAGTGTGCCTGTTCTGAGAAAAGTGAGGTTGCTGATTCTGCGGCTCGTGGGGTCGGTGAGATGGGAAGAACATTCCAGAAGAAAGGAAAAAAAAAAAAAAAAAAACAAGGCACAACAGCTAGAGCCTTAGTGTGCTTAGTATGGAATGCTGAACAGGGACCTGCACTGATAACGGCTGCTTGATCTGTCTTCCTCTATGACGAAAGGGAAATATTAAAATTGCAAAGGCTTAAACATGAAAGAAAAAGCTTTTTAATCAAAATGTAAATGACATGGCTTCCCACCCCTCCGTGCCTTTTCTTTCTCACAGAGTAGCAGTAAACACAGGAGACTGCACATTGTTTATACAGTGGCTCCTCCTAAGAGACCCCTTGGTTTCTGTAGCTTTCCGGAAATCAGAATTGCTAAGAAAAAAAGAAAAGGGATCAGAGTGAATGTGCATTTTTTTTCAGGACTGCTATCCATTTTATCATGGAATCATTATTTCATTAAGCAAATATTTATTCAATGGTTATTATGCAGGGCATTGTGCGGGAGCAGAGCACAGGTACACAGCATAATTTTAATGCAAGATTGAAAGTAACAGCGCCATAAGATGGATTTTTAATAACTGCAATACATTCAGAGGGAGGAAGGACTCCTTGCTGAGGGAAAACAGTGAAGTCTTCCTGTAGGAAGTAATTTCTAAACCATATAATGATAAATCCCATTTTCTGGGCATTTCAGGTGAAGCCAACAAAGTGTTGTGGTCAACAACCAGCATCAACCGCCAATCATGTGGGTGAGGGGTCCTGGATGCACAACGAGGTGGAAGCTTCAGATGACTGCAGATCAGAGGAAAACTGCCCAGGTGAGCCCTTCCATAATCCTGAGCCTCAACCTTAAGCTAAATAAAATGATTATTTAAAGCCACTAAGCTTGAGGGTACTCCATAGCAACAGGAACTGGAACAGGTATATCTGGGTCAGTGGAGTTTTAAAAACTGGTAATGGTGAGTCTCTCAGATGTCAGTAGAGGTTAGTGACAAGTCAGGACTCACATCTCCTCCATTTCAGGTGCTGATGTGGAAAAGGGAGATGTAGATATTGGTGAGTCCAATCCCAAAAGAAATCGGTGCTGTACTGGGGGCACTGTGGAGTCAGGAATTGTGCACTGGATTAGGGCTTAGAAAACCTGGGTTTTCATCCCAACTTTGGCCCTTGGCACCCCTGAGAAAGTCAGCTAAACTCTCTGAGCTTCTCAATAAACTTTCCTGCCCTAAAAAACACATAAAAGCACTCCAGATCCTATAAAGTTTATTCAAGGGTATTTTAATTACTTTTAATCAAATTAATTCATATAACTTAAAATCAAGTGTAACAAAGGCTTATCTTGAGAAACAGTGAACCTCTTCCCCATCTCCCAGACACCCACCCCTGCTCCCAACAGATAACCACATTCAATTTTCACTGTTTCTTCTGATCATTACCATCACATTCCTAAATATTATGGTTATTCTTAAATTTAATAATACATCAGGAAGATGAGGCATTGTGTCTTTCATATCCCTTTTAAAAGTCAGGAAATTTTTACCTAAGATCTTGAATTTCTAGCTTCTTTTGAAAACTCAGAGAATCTGGCAGAACCACACCTTATCCCTCTTGAAAATGGTCCCCTGAGTTGGGACCCAAGCTCATCAAAGGCAACAGTTTTTCCTACTCCTAACCCCTTTCGCTCAATCTAAAGATGTGTTTGCCATGTTTGGGATCATTATCCTTTATAGCAGCCCTCCTGGCAGATCATAAACAGATCAAGATGTCAACCCACATGTTCCTCTGAGCTTTCTCAGTAGAACTGTATCTGTGTGAAATGAAATCCAGGATAATAACCCATTTACAATATGTTAGTTGTGTAATAGGTACAACAATTGACAACATTTGATCAACACTTGCTAATATTTATATGAAAGATGAACATATCATTTTTTTAAAGAGAGAGGGATAACGAGAGGAAGAGAAAGAGAAAGAGAGAATCAATTTTATTTAGTTTTTTTTTTCATTTGGCTCTTGTTGCTCAGATACTTCTTTGTGTACATGGTGCTGGGGTTTGAACCCGCATCCCTGTGCTTGCAAGGCAAATGCCAAAACCACTGAGCCACCACTCCAGCCCCAATATTCTCAGTTTTTAAAGGGAGGAAATTTAGGTTCAGAAAATGCACTGAAGATAAGAGGAAGATTAGGAGGCCACATGGACTCATAGATTCCATCTGCCAAACTAACCTCAAATAATTTTTAAAGTATCATATAGCTTGCCTGGAACTCAATAGTTATATCTCTGTATGTAATAATTTTGATAGCTGATAAACCTCCTTGTGACATTCTTGGGGCCCAAAAGAAGAAAATGGGGTATATGTAAGATAGTATTATTGATTTTTGAAGGACTGTATATTAAGAGTATTTATTAGTTACACAAAAATTTGCTTGTTGCTTTTAGATGCCAAACACTGATAGATGCCTAAAATATTAATTCATGGGAAAGATACACTTCAAATAAGGTGACTCATAGAGTTCACTCATAACCCTATTTCTTTATAACTTTTTATAATCAAAGACATGGAAACTCACAAGGCATTACTCTGAAAATATGGAAATTCTCCAAAACTTGATTTAAAAGATCTCTACAAGCTGAAAAACTATAGATCATGCTATAACTAGCAAAATTAATTTTTAAAGTGATGTGAAATACCTATTTTTTATTTTATGAAAGTAATACATATTCATGTTTAAAAAGGTCAAACACATAATCCTGAACAACTTATGAAGAAATCATAGTTCTCTGTACTACACCCCTTTGTCCCTCCACAATTACATTCCCTATGAGTAAAATCACTTCTGATTCATCTTTTATTTTAGAATTTACACACTTAAGAGCTCCCATACTATAGATGGTATCCATTGACTTCCTGTATGGCAAAAGAAAATTTAGCTCTCTTATACAGCCAATTTAACTATATAACAGTCTTTAGTTTAACTAATATTCAGTGCTGACATTACTCTGCAAATGTGACTATTACTCACAGATGGGCATGGCAATATGGTAATGAATACTCTATTTTCTTTATGTTTTTTGTTTTCCTTAGAGTTAATAGTTGCATTGCTTTTTCCGTTTGCTTGGTTTTAGTTTTTCTTTTTTTCTCTTTGTGCCTATGGATCATTCTTCCCATAATTTCCAGTAGGTTCTCTACACGAATTTCTGAAAGGTTCCACCAGCCTCAAAATTTTCCCTCGAGGCACCATTCTGAAATCTTCTCTCTTTGCACTAGTTGCTATTATGGTCTACTACACAGCTGACCTCTGGGTCTATACATCATTGTTGCGTTCTTGACTTAGACCTACTGTTTTGTTTATTCTATGTCCTTTTCCTTCTTGTCTTCATCACTTATATGGAAGTTATTCTCTCCAGTGACTTCCTGAGCACTGGTTCATAGAAGAATAATTTTTTTTCCTTTTGAGACTTTGAATGTCTGAAAAACTATTTATGCTATGGTCATGAATGATTGATGGTTTAGACAAGTATTAAGTTCTAGGTGGAAAATAATTTTCCCTACATTCTTCCGGGTGGCATTCCTCACTAGTCTTTGTGGTGGCCATGAAAAATGGCTATAAGAATGGCTATAGGGAGCACAGTCCACTGATGGCACCAGTTGCTACCCCTCTGGAACCCAACCACAGTCTGTCCTGCTTCTCGTAGGCTACTCCCATATGACAGAACATGGCAGATGTACTAATGGGGTCCCACTGAGGCAACACATGGACTCCTCCCATGAGCAGTGTCGGCCCAAGAACTCCTCAATAAACTGGCCACATCTTTCTTCGACCTATGTACCTCCTGAGACTCCTCCTACCCAATCTTTTCTCTCTCTTGCCCTTCTCTTTCACAGATGCCAGATACACATCAATCTAAAGAATCACTTGTCTTCTCTGGTTCCTACTTTTTATCATTTATATTTGATTCCCCAGTAAATTTCTTGCATATCTAATCCTGTCTTGACATTCACTTCTCAGAAGACCAAGATTAATTCAAGTGGGCTTTGGAAACCAATGCATTCAATATCCTAGAATAGAAAGAGAATGCCATTCTGAGCACTATGTAGAGAGCTAAGAGTCTCCTGGCACAAATGGTGTCCCAATTACTGGAGTAACCTGGGAAAGTGTCCTGGTAGAGGGGCATGCCATTATAAGTGCAATGACTTGTTGTAAGTGCTGTTGGTAGGAGAGGTGGTTACAGAGCTGGGATGGACATTCAGGGAGATGCTAAGACCCGGAAGTAATAGAGACCAGGTAGAGAATCACGCACAAGCTCCAGAAGCCAGGGAGTTGTAAAGATGCTGAACAGAGCACAGCACAATGCAAAATCATGATCCATTGCTCATTTCCCAGACTTAGCCACTTTTTGGATCCATAACACTGATTAAAGAGGCAACCAGGTCCCTAGGAGGAAGAACCTTGCAATAACACAGAAGTTTGTTGTGAAATTATTCCACCAATACTTCACAATTAATATGGAATTTCATGTCCTCTGGGTCTAAGAAATTTTTTTGAATTACCTCATCATTTCCTTAACTTTCATTTCAGTTTCTTACTGCTGTGAAATATTTGCACCTCCCCCCCATTTAGGGGTTAAAATAATAAGGATTTCTTTTTTCTCTCTCTTGATTCTGTAAGCTAACTGGGCATTTCTGCTCTGTGTAATGAAGCAAAAGTCACCCAAGTGGTTGATTCAGTTAGGATTTCAGCTTTGGCTAAAATGTCCAAAAAGGCCTTTGATCCCCTAATGTCGCCTTTGACATGGCCTCTTGTCTTTCAGTAATAGTGCCTCCCATAAATTTGTTTAATATAGGTGCTGCCTTGACATTCACATTGGGGTCTGACATAGCTGTTTGAAACCCAGGCATGCCTTGTCACCTTCTCTCCATGTGGTTGTGTGACATATCCTGTTTATTCCTCATCCCACTGACTCAGATTCCAAAGTACCCCCCATGGATGCAGACCATGACAAAGCTAATAATGATCAAAACCACAATCATGTAAATAAGCTCCCCCTTTGCTAGCTGGTTTTCTTTAAACCAGCCAATACACAAACCCCTGGGAAAGCCTAAGGGGTGAGCCAGTGGACCTTAATGAAAGCACAGTCCCTCAGGTTCTCTCTTTCTCTTCTTCCCTTTCCCTCTCCATTCCACCAACTGGTTGAACTCTCATCATCCAGGAATGTTTCATAGGCCTTCTGTGGGTGCTATAATCTCTCTGGGTCTTGTGAGTAATAAATTTGGGGGGTTTCACATATTTTGGTTCCACCTCCTCCTTGTGTCTTCTGTGACATACACACCTGAACCTAACTCCCCCTAACTCCTCCACTCATCAGACTTTCCCACAGAGTGTCTACCTTGGTTTATAGCCACTCTCAAAATAGAAACCTCCAGTAAATTATAACAATGGAAACCACAGCGTGGCCCAAGTACCAAAGCTGGCCGCCTCGTTCTCCTTCTCCCTCCTTCTCCTTCTCCTTCTCCTTCTTTCTCCTTCTCCCTCCCCTTCTCCTCCTCCTCCTCCTCGTCCTCTTCTCCTTCTCCTTCTCCTACTCTCCTCCTCCTCCTCCTTCTTCTTTCTAGCTTTATGGTTATACATAGTGTTTGGGTTTATCCTGACAAACTCATACATGCATAGAAATTGATTTCATTTCATGAACCCACCCTTTTTCCTTCCCCTTTTCCCTTCCATTCTCCCCCCACCCCCACACACCTTCTCCTTCACTTACTCTACTAGACTTTCTTTCACTCATCTATTAATTTGGTTCTTTATATAGTCTTATCCTTCCCTCCCCATTCCTTTATTTTATTCTAGCTCCTATGTGAGAGAAAATATTTAACCTTTGAGTTTCTGAGTTTAGCTAATTACACTAATATATTTTCCATTTCCATCCATTTACCAGTGAATGGCATAATTTCATTCTTTTTAATGGCTGACTAGAACTTCATTATATATATGAATATATATATTATATACATAATATATGTAATATATATGTAATATTATATATATTCACAAAATTTTTAATCTATTCATCTGGTGATGGGCATCTGGGTTGATACAATAATTTATCTATTGTGAATTGTGCTGCTGTACGCATCGATGTGGCTGTGTCACTACAGTATGCCGATTTTAGATCTTTTGAGAAAATACCCAGGATTGGGATAGCAGGGTCTATCCCCAGTTTCTTTGAAGAATCTCCATACTATCAAATCTGGCTTTTAAGAGGGAGTGATCCAACAGGAAAAATTCCAATGTGCACATAGATATCTAGTTTTTAATTACATACAACTTGCTACTGTCCCATTGGCCAAAGCAAGTCACACACTCAAGCCCACAGTCTGCATCAGAGGAAAGTCCACAAGGGTGTGGACCCTGAGAGGCATGGCTCAACAGGGGCCACAGGTGCAACATGACTGCACCCTCCTTTCTGTAGCTCCTCACTTGTTAGCCTACATTTTTCTACTATTTTCCGTATATTTGTCTTCTTGTTCTATGCTTAGAGAGATTCATAAATTTTATTTTCCAGCCTTTCTATTGTTTTTTTTACATTTCTGCTACAATGTATTTAATTTCAAAATGTTCCTCCTTCATCCCCTGAATATTTTGATATCCGGTTCTTATTTTCTAGAAGCAATATCTTCTCTGATCTCTTCAAGTATATTAGTGTAAGTTAGGGCTTGCTGATGTATTGTTTTAGTTTTTCTTCCTGCATAATCTATTTTCTCCAAGTTTCTTCCCCACCTCTCCCATTTATTTGTGTGCGTCTCAATCTTTCATGCTAGAGGCTTTCTTAAGATGTTGGTTCTTAACTGTCTACTCGTGTTTAAGAGTTGAAAAACTAAAATTCGATTGGAAGGTCTGAGCATGTGGGTGTGGTTTGTTGACTGAACTGCACTGTAGAGTGAAGGACCTGGACCATGTGTTGTGGAACTTCTAAGATTGGCATCTGAGGCCTTTCTTCCTGAGCCCATCAAACTCCCTGGGGAAGGTTCTCCCAGTCCCTGCCTCAGAGGAAAAGTAGATAGCAGCATTCTGAGAAGCTGGGGGGAAGTGCTGGGGCAGACCCAGCAGTCAGTTGCATGTTTTTACTGAATCTTTATCTTCAGTGTGTGCTTCCTCATGGCCTCAAATGTGCTTGATGTTTCCCAGTCCAGAAACCTTTCATGTGATACTCTGCAAACTCTTCACTCCTGGTTTTCTCCTTGATCAGAAGAGGGCAAATATCCAGCAGTGAAGTTTGGGTTTGTAGACCTAGAAATCGATTGTTTCTTAAGCAGCTTTCAACTATGTCTCCTCACCTTAGCCATCCCTTCACCTCCAATTCCAGAGAAACTGGATTTGCTTCTCTCAGCCCTTTGAAGATTCTGCAGTCATCAGATTGGTTGTTGGCTTCTCCTACTGCCAATTTAGCAGTCAGCTTTCTCGGGTCTGCTAAGTCAACTGCACAAATATTTGTCCATCTGCCCTTCAGTTTCCAAAATATTGTTATTGTGCTCACTCCAGATCTCTCTCTTTCTCTTCCTCTGTCTGTGCGTGTGTGAGTGTGTGTGTGTGTGTGTGTGTGTGTGTTCATCTGTCTGTCCTATCTGTCCTTCTGTCTTCCTTCCGTTGAATTTAATGGGGCTTCAACAGGGAAGCTGATGTGTGAGTTCAATCTGCTATCTTTCCTCAGAAATAGTACCAGTGACACATATCACTTGCAGAAAAACTGGAAAATCTAGATAACCAGAAAGAAAAAACAATCACCTATAATATCACCATTCAGAAATAATTAAAAATTTCCTTTCACACTGTATGGGTACAGAAGGAAGCAGTGCATTCTTTCCTTCACGTAACAAATATCTGCATGGCTCCTGTCTCCGACCCTGTGAGATTCTGAGTGTATTAGAAAGTAAGGTAAACATGGTTCCTTCCACACAGCTTGAGATCTACTGGGGGAAAACTAATAAACCACTTCAATAAAACTTATGAAATACTAATAGAGGGGTAGTTCAATGTTTGTAGGAAGAAGGCAACAGAAATATCAAATCTATTCTTAGACCTACGTGCCAGGTAGCATTCCTGGGAGGAAGAAGGGAGAGAGAGGGCCCAGCTAAAGAATTGTAAAGTGTACATTACTTATTCATACTTATTTACAGAGCAGAGATTCAGAAAAAAAAAGTCTAACACAACCAGCTTTTTCCCTTTATCTCTAAACCATCTGCAACTTTTTAATAACCATATATCAACCTTTTAATAGACATTTAGTTCCACTAGATAAGGATAGCACTATTCCTTAAACTGATCACTCTAGAATGTATAGATTATTTCCAATTCTTAAGAATAACCCACCACCTGTCATAAACTTCCTCTGAATGAAATTTAATAAGATTAAAAGCTCAAAAACAAACTACAAAAGATGACAGGAGATGGCTGGCCTAACAGTAGTGATGCACATGAGCAGGGATAAGCCTCAGAGGTTTTAACTGACTGCAAGCTCATCCCAGCCAGCAGTGCGGTAACAGCCAGGACTGTTACACTCTTGGATAGCATGAACATAACCGGTGTCTAGAATAAGCAACGCAATCACTCAAGTTGACTGCACATCTGGGGCATCTCTTTGCTGTACGCAGCAAAAGTTAAAAGAGCATTGTAATTATCTGTTCTGGCTTACAAATATTTTGTCAAATATTTTGACAAATATTACAAATATTTTGTCAGTCTACCAGTTGTCTTAACTTTATTTAGTATACTGTTTGAATAGTTTTTATAGTTTATAGTATATAGTTTTTATAGTTTTTAATTATTACATAGTAAATTATGTGAATTATTACTTAGTAAATTATTACATAGATCTCTGTGGAAAAAAAAAAAAAAAGAGGCATTGGAAATTCCCAGGCTCACTTCTCCATCTGCTTATCCTTTCCCACCTGGCTTTCAAAAGCACCACATCCTGTTGTACAATTTGTCAAATTACTTCTCCTGCCGTGATTCACAAGGGCTGTTTCACAGAACTCCACAGTGTACTTCCCACTTTGTGTGTCTGGCATGCTCGGCCCACCAGAAGGACCCACCACCTATCTTTATAAATAAAACTTTATTGAAACCCAGATGTGCCCATTCATGGACATATTGCCTCTGGCTGTTCATTTGCTGCAACAGAGTAAGTAGTTGCAACAAACATGACATGACCCATAGAACTCAAAACTTAGTCCTCTACAGAAAAAAAATCTGTCAGCCCCTGATCTCATCTGTACAGTTTTCCCTAATGGTCCCCCATCCCTCCTGACGCTCAAAACTTTTTCTAAGGCACTTACACATTATTTGATTAGGTCTCCTTCACTGATCTGTGACATGAGGATAGGGGTTTTACCTTATTCCCCTTTTGGGGGGTAACCTAAGTGAGATTTGTTATACTAAATCCCCAGCTGCAATCCACTCCCAACCCCTGCTAGAGTGAGGGGCAAGCCAGCAGAGTCGGGAGAAGACCATGGTTCTGTCAGTGCAGAGAGACTTGGAAATGCAACCCAGCCAAGGGCTGAAAAAACCACTCATGTTAGGGCTTCCTGAGAAGCCTGTATTAGGAATGTGAGCTGCCTCTCTCATAGAGACCAAGGAGTGCGTTTTGCTGTCACCTGTGTTTGACTTGAGATAATTTCAGGAAGAATATACCCTATCCCAGAGTGAAAGAACCATACCACCATCCCCAGACCTCTCCAAAAGCTGGCAGGAAGCCCAGATGTGGTGCAAAAGGACACAGGACACTGTGTAAGAACTTGGGACCACGAAGAGAGGAAGGGGGTTGAAAGGAGAGGGCCATGGGATTATGAGTGTAAAGAGAGAGGGGTTAAGAGAGGGGAAGGAGCAACCCAAAGGCTGTGCAGGGGCCTTAATGCAGTGGGCACTGTCTCCCACCCACCCTCCCTCCACTGGGAATGTAAATCCATCCCTGGGTCCTTCAAAGAAAGAATCCTATAAATACACCACAGGAGCCAGGAGAATATATTCTCCACAGGGTCCAGAGTAGCAAACCTACATCAGCCCTCATCCTTAGTCATCTGTACCCATCACATGGTCCTGAAGGACCATGGGACAGGGTGACCCCCAGTGAACCCTAGACACTTCCCTCTGGGGAGAGAAAGGTCCATCCCCTCTCCTCCACCTCATCCTCCAGTGTCAGATGATTGAGGGGCTTGGCCAAAGGTTACATCTGTGTTCTCTGAATTCACTACCACACCTTCCTGACATACAGTAAGCTCTTAAGAAATATCCCCGACTAAATGTACAGCTCCAGCTATCTTTTTTGAGCATATTTTAGCATGAAAAGGAAACTAAGAAGAATATAGTGCCTTTTGCAAATACTTCAAAATTTGTTGTTTTAGTCTATTTTCTGCTTCTATGACAGAATATCATACACTGGATAATTTATAAAGAAAAGAAATATTTCTCACAGTTCTGGAGTCTGGGAAGTCCAGGGGCTACATCTGGCGAGGGTCTTCGTGTTGCCTCATCGTCGGGTGGAGGGAAGCCCATGGCAAGAGAGCATGGGCAAGAGACAGATTGAGAGGAGGCCGAAGTTTCTTTTATAATAAACCCAGTCCCGGTATCAAACCCACTCCAGCAGTAACAACGTTCGTCCATTCATGAGGGCAAAGCCCTCCTGACCTAAAAACTCCCCTTACGTTCCATCTTCCACCTCTATGGCAACAGCAATTAAATTCCAACACAGGTTTTGGAGGACACAGACATTCACAGCATAGCAGCAGTCTTGTCAAAAGGTTACTTGCTTTATTCTTTGAGATTTAGGAAGGCAAAGAGACAACCAGGGGTGAGTCGTGCACAGCAGCAGATTTCAGTGCCACACAAAAGATGAAATCCAGTTGGAGATTTGAGAGCAGCAGAGTTCACCATGCTGCAGAGAGTAAAGTGAAAGGTACGTGACCCTAGTAGGGTCTGTCCCCGAGAGAAATTTGGCCTGGGATTTCTCAGGTCCCTTATAACTCTAGCATTTTAATCATTAAAAGTTACCAAAAAAAAGTTACACTTAGAGACATGGAAATAATATTTGCATTCCATTATATTCAATGTACCTCTCTGCTTTCAGTTTATTTTGCAGATTATGACAAACTGTAACTATCATGGTTCCTGGATGATGTTCCGGCACCCACACTTTAAACAATACTGTAATTAATAAACATC
>PVKS010001300.1:12436-146694 GCA_004027875.1 Aplodontia rufa
ACCTTTTGCACAAATAAATCAATTATAATAAAATTATGGTTTAGAGCAACAATATTTTTTGAAAAAAATGAAATATCTCAGAAAGCTCCTGCGTGCAAAGCTGTGACTGACTGCAAGTTCAGGTTATCACAGTCCACTCATTTTGCTCTTGAGAAATGCACATGGACTTTATTTAGATGCTTATCAGTTTACATTTTCCATCTTCAACTAAAACAACTGACATTGCTAAAACAGTGCTATGATTTTATTTTATTAGTTCTTTTCCTATTTGAAAATTTTTTTCTGGGACTGTCTCTGACCTTCAGGAAATATTGTCTCCAATCGGATATTCAAAGAGGAGAGAGTCAATTTCTTTGGAAAACATTGAAGCTATTTCTGATTAACTGGGTATTGCATTCAGTCATGTTCTACAAAATACATTAACTTTCAACCCACTTGATTATTCTGGCCATGTACCACATACATTTTAATGAGAGGGAAATTTGTAAAGTGCTTCTTAAAAGTACACAGTATATATAATTTGAGCATACATATAGTAGATGATTTGCTTACACTTATTACTTGGGGAATAAAAATTCAACCAGACAACAAATATATATGCCTAAAGCTAGCCAAGAGACTTTACCACTCTCCTCACTCTGAAAACATCTTCATAATGCTCACAGTGACTACAGAGAGCTTTAAATTGGAAGCTTTTACAATGGGGTCATAAATTTGGTGATGAACCTTAGATGTTCACTGCAAATGTCAGATGCTACATCATTGTGTTTGCTGATTTTCCTGCCTATAAGACCTTGTTCCATTGGAAAGTGGCTAGAAAGATTTACAAGGAGAGCAAATCCCAGAAGCATGAACTTCTCAAGGCAAAAACGAGACTATTCACTAGCCAGAAGCCTCCCCGAGCACCTACCAAGCGCATAATGCATTTTAGGAGAAGCAGGTGAAGGGAACAAGGCTCCCTCACTTAAGGAACTGTACAGCTAGTGGTTAAATAAAAGAGAAAATGTGGGGAGGCACTGGAATGAGGCAATGCATTGTGGTATTCAAGAGAGGGAAGAGATGGCATTCAGGTGTGGGGCAAAACAGCGTGGAAGCTGGTTCCTGAAGAATATGTGGGATTTTAGTAAGCAGGGACCTGGCTTATTCACACGCAGAGTGACATACTCAAAAATATCCATCAGGACACGCTTCAGGGAGCAAGGGCATAAGCAAGGGTTCCAGTTAGGCTCTCTCTAGCACTCAGGCAGAATCCTACAGTGGCTTGGACCTCAAGCATAGCCACAGGAAAAGGCAGAAGGGGTTTGATTTTGATTCTGGATGCATTACGGTAGGTGAAGCTGTAGGATTTGTCAATTAGAAATAAGATGTGAGAGAAAGCAGAGAGTTAAAATTTGGGGTTGAACCAACAAGAACAGCTAAGTGCCATAACAGAGATGGGAACAGTAAGATACAGATTTTAGATGTATTACATGTGACTCGCCTATTAGACAGCTAAATGGACAAGGCAGTTGTCTCTCCAGGTTTTGAGCTCGGGGAGAAGTCCCAAATGGAGACACAAAATTTGGAATTGTCAGGATATAGAGGCTGGTGGAAGGATCCCCTGGAGTAAGTCCAGACAGGAGGCCCAGGACACAGCCCAGGACCTTGCACTCTTTCCAGATAAGGTGAAAAGGAAGAAACAACAGAGACTGAGAAGGGCTTACTAAAGAGCCCAGAAGAGAAATAGGAGACAGTGGGGGTCCTGAGGCCAAGTTGAGGAAGTCTAGTAAGAAAGAGGGGGTGGTAGCTTAGATACACACTGTATGGAACAAGTCAACCAAGACCTGAGCCTGCTGTGCTATGCTCAGCACCAGTGGACACCGACAAGAACCTGGGGGAGGGCTGGAGATACTTGTATCTTTACTTGGTTTTGATCCACTCAAAATCCCAGGAGCAGAACAAAATCTCAGAGGCACTCCTGGGGCCAGACCCCCCAACTACTGGCTTTCGTGCTGGTTTTTTGAGGATATCAAGAATCCTATTTCAAGAGGCATGAAAGGTGAACCCTATGCTTTTAAGCCAGAAAGAGAAGCAGGAAAATTCTTCCTGAAGGTTGGTCTGTCTCTGTCTCTCTGCATGTCTCCCTCTCTCTCTCTCTCTCTCTCTCTCTCTCTCTCACACACACACACACACACACACACACATGATTTTTGTCAAGGCTCATACCTATGCCAAGAACCCACAAAAAGCTCATGGAGACCTCCATTGTTAGCAGAGCCCCTCTTTATTTGTCCTGCTATTTATTTGCCCTGCCTCCTACCCTCCAGGCCATCAGACAAGAACTCTAGAATTTCTATGGGGTTCAAGTGTCCATTCTCCCAGGAATTTCCTAAGCCACTTGTAAATTAGTGGAAACAGAAAGGAATGGGTGGGGTGGGCCTGCTTCTTCTTTCACCACCAGGAGATACCCAGATGCAAATTAATATGCTAATGGATTCCAGGTCTCTAACTCTGCACAACAGCAATTTCAAAGCCCCAGTGCAAATGACCTATTATCAAAATCTGCATATTATGCTTTCTCTTTTCAGATAAGGTCAAAACTTACCTATACAACCTGGTGCCCCCTATACACACATCTAGAAAGAACACTGAAAACAGAATGAAAACCTCTCACACAACAAAATGAATTCCAGATACCTTCCTAAATAATGGTAACTTCTAAATGAGATATAAGAATGAGTAAATTCCAAACCCAAACAAATTTGAAAGAAAAATTAATATTTTACAACCAAAAACATTGTGTTTGCAGCATCAGCAAAACCAAGCCTAGTGTCCACCGGTCACTAGTTTCTTATGGATACAAAGTCCACTGCATTTCTAGGAAGGATGGTTAGTGTTTGGCAAAATTTTTTGTGTGTAATTCCTCAAAAATGTAACTGAAAAGTTAACCACAGTGCCAAGAGTCGATACAAGAATCTAAAATGTGTTGCTTATTTAAAATATCAGAGCTCCAAAGAGTTCTTGCACTTCCTTCTTATAAATGCAATGATCATTGGTCACTATAATAATAATTGACTGCTTTGTATACATATAGTTTGCTATGTGCACTCTAAAAATAGAACTTGTATGACTTAAATCTTTAATAATGATTTTACAAGGATGGTCTATCAGATCCTCCAGCTGCTCCACTAATCTATTTATTTCTGGCATGAACTGATAATTTCCTTAAGTTTTCTTCAAAAGGTAAGGCAGTACTGCCAATGCTTTTTCTATTACCAACCATCAACTGATGGTGGTTAGGGCTTATTGGTTCCTTAAAAGGATTAGCAGAAGAAAAAGTTTAAGAAGTAAGCCTATGAGAAGATATATATCACTATGAAATCACCAAAATCAAAAATCAATATGAAATCACGAAAATCACAACTTGTCAAACAAATGTAACATTCTGGTATGACCAATGATAACAAATAGGATTGTGAAGTGGACATGCAATCTAATTTTACCATTATTACATTACCAGGAGCTCAGAGTCAACTCTATAACACAGTACTGTTCTGCCTCAATAATCTATGGCTTTAATTAAAACTGTTTAGAAATAGTCTTCATCTTGAATTCGTTCAGAATATGTGCCTTGGCTCTAAATTTTAAAATAGATCTTCCTGTAGGTCCACAAGCACCAAAAAAAGGGTTCCAAAATGATGACATAAACGAGCCCTGAAACCAAATCAAATTTGAACACTAAGCAGAAAAGAAGGAAACAATAATTGAGAGACAGTTTTATCATGACATATCAATATTCCCTGCTGTCAAAAATATATGAGATCTTTTCCACAAGGGTGTTAACATTACTTTTGTCAGGCTAATAATCTCATCAGTAAGAAAGCCTTTGAACTAGAGAGAGCACTGGGGAAAGAGATGTTGGGGAAATACAGATGTTTCGGATACACCCTGCAGTCGGTTCTGTATTTTTTGTGCTTAGCTGTATTTAAGATTGTGTAAAGTGGCCTTCAGACCCCTTGTGATTAAGGTTGGTGTGGATGCTGTTCCCAGCCCTACCGGCAGAAGGGGCCTCCAAACACGGATTAAATCCGACGCTCCCAGAGATGCGGATTTGACACCTTCGCATTTGATACACTGTGACCTTGTGCCACAAATAAGACAGGTTTTAACGGATTAACACTGGGCTCTGTCAGAGTGCAAAGCTCGCCTGTCTGTGTGGCTTGCAACAAAATTTTCTTTCATCCACCCTCCTCATTCGCTGTCTGTTGCTATCACTAGGAAATCCTTCCCGCTTTTTCCTCTAGGAATTCTCTAACACCCAGAGAAAGCAGTTCCCTTTCCCTACTGGAGAAACTGATTCCGTTTCCTTTTGATAAATGAGCTCCAAGGGCACTCTCGGGCGCGCGCACAGCAGGGGTTCCCCTAACTTTCCAAGGACAGCCCCAGCTGCACAGTTCCCTCAGGAGGTGCGAGGCCTCCTGTGAGCTGGGGACTTAGGCCTCCTTCCTGATCCTGGCACTTCTGAGACCCTCTCTTTCCCCGGTGTGTCCCTCTGCCTGGCCCCTCGCACTCACCAGAAGAAGATTGTGTGCCACCAGGTACCCAAGGCGCGGGCTGCCCTGGACGCCGGGGGCCAGGCGTCCGGTGGCATAGCCATGCCAGGCCACCAAGTAGGGGTTGTCAATGGTAATCCAGTACTTGACCTGACCACCGAAGTGGCGGAAGCAGAGCTCTGCGTAATCTCTGAAGTGGTCCGCCAGGGCGCGGTTGGCCCACCCACCATAGGCGTCCTGCAGGCGCTGGGGCAGGTCCCAGTGGTACAGGGTGACCACGGGCTGCACGCCCAGCTCCCGCAGTCGCTCCAGCAGGCGCCGGTAGTACCGTAGCCCTTCGCGGTTGGGGGCTCCTGCGCTGCCATTGGGGAGCACCCGCGCCCACGAGATAGAGAAGCGGTAGTGGGTGACCCCGAGCTCGCGCAACCCCTCTGTGTCTCGGAAGACGTTGTTGTAGCTGTTGCTGGCCACATCCCCGGTGGCAGGCAGGGGAGGCGACCGGGCGCCCGACGGCAGATCAGCTGTCGGAGGATGACCCAGGGTCGCCGGAGGGTGATGAGTAAACGTGTCCCAGATGGATGCGCCCTTGCCGTGCTGCCTCCATCCACCCTCGGTCTGGTAGGCGGCGCTGCCCACCGCCCAGTGGAAGCCGTCGGGGAAAGTGTCGTGGAGCAAGTCCGCAGCCTCGGGAGTGGCAGGGTGTGCGAAGCGGGCCCAGGTCTGCGCGCCGTCACCGGGCTCGGCGCGCAGGCAGCGGCCGCTCAGGGCCAGCAGCAGCAGCAGCAAAGGCAGCGGCCGAGGGGTGCGGGTCGGCATGCTGGGCAGGAGCCAGGTACTGGGGCCCCGCGCAGCGCCCCTTTATGCCGGTGTCGCTCAGCTCCCTCCCTCCCCAGCCGGCGCGCCCACCCCCGCTCCCCATGGGCCCCGCTGGCAATAATTACCTACGAGTAGGCGCCTCCCTCCGCCCTGGCATGGGAGGGGGACCCGGGCGCAAAGGGCGAGGGGTGTCCGGGGACGCGGCGCGGACGTCGGAGGATGGGCACCTGTTCCTCCCAGCTCATGGGAGCAGCACAGGATATTTGGGCGACGCTCAAGTTCTCGGAGCACCACCTTTTCTTTGCCATAGGGAGCCCTCCTGGGAGAAACGATGGGGGCTGACCTTCTTCGGGGATTGAAGGTGGCCGCCCAACTTTCCCTGACTTGGGCGCCGGGTCTTTGCCGGGCCCTCTGGAGCCCGCCGGCGGGCAAGAACCTGCTTTCTCTTTTCTCCCACTCAGAGGGCCAGGGAAACCTCGGATGGACATTACTAGAGTGGATTAGGAATTATCTGAAAACGGAGAGGGAGATGGGGAGAGCCACGTTGGAACTTTGCCTGGCACTAAGAGAAGGGTTACGTGACAGATTTCCACTTAGGTAAGGTGCTGGTTGGGAGACGCACCCCACCATGGTCGCAGCTTAGGCCCCCTTCGCCCCACCCCCAGTCTAGGAAGCCTTCGAGGCAGACAAGAGAAAATAGATAGGAGTTAGGACTTTGCTTCCCCCCTCCACTCCCTTGCTCCCTCCTCCTCTCCCCCGCCCCGCCCTCTCACTCTCACCTTTTAACCATTTTAGACTAGCACTAGTTCTTTAATTAGATCTCAGAATTCCCTAGTGAACTTCAAATCACAATTATTGATTGTTCCTCTGGGAAAAAAAGAAAAGAAACAAAACCACCAAGGGTTGACTTTGAGTACATCTCGTTGACCCTTGTAATCCTTTTGCATCCGTTTTATGAACAATCACCTATTAACTTTCAGTTCTGACTTAGCAAGGAGCTTATCTATGCAAAGTTATGCGTGGGCAAGCTGTGCTGGAGCCTAAACTCCTGGGTCCCACGTTTACTCCCTGTGCTGTGAAGGAGAAGGGGAAGGGGGATTAGACCCACCATGCCCATCCCCTACAACAAAATAGAGGCGCAGCATTTTTCCAGTTGTCATAGAGCCTTTGGGACAGAAGCAAGATGCCAGGGCAGCCATTGCGTACACATGCATATACATAGGTATCGTGATTGGTGAATAATTGATATACACTTGCTGAGTACCAGAAGGCTCTGACACCACCTTTGTGATTTGGGATAGAACAATCTCTCCAAGCTGAAATTTCCTCATCTACCGAAGGCAGATGAGCTGTCTGACCTGCCACCACTGAGAATTGTGGTGCTCCAATGGAAAAAAAAAAAAAAGTATACAAAAGTGACTCAAAAATGGAAGCCCAGACAAAAGAAGGGTCTTGCTAATAGCTCATATTTTACCTTCTTATCCAGTATCTTATTACTCAGTCCCAGCCCTCCCACACCAAACTGAATGACTAATCTCCTTACAGAGCTGCATGCGTCCTCCACTGGTGATCTTCCCTGTGCTGTCTCAAACAAATTTAAAGTCAGTGAAGTTTTAAGTATTAATTCCCTTGAAAGGTAAACACAGCACATTTATTGCACTATTTTATTAAATATTTCCAACTCCAGCTAGCATATATTATCATGATTAGTAAGATTAAATCATCAGACCAGAACAGAGGCTTATTGCTATTCTGTTAAATGTACTATTCACATTTTTCAGTAAATGTGAAATAACAATGATACTTCAGCAATTAAAAAATTACAGCACACAACTTCACAGTTACCCCCCTCCTCCGGCTAAATTAAAAAACTTCTATGTCTTGCTTCACATTTCCCTTGTAATGCTAAAAGTCAGAGTGCTTGCTGGGTGGGAGCTTGTTAAATTTCAATTAGAAATGCTTCATGAGTCTCATGGAAAATAGCTTAGGCTAAGTATTTGCCTATTGATATATAGTCTGTTTGCTCAGGACTGATTATATCTATTGCTGTTTTTATTTAGTCAATAGTAAAAAAAATGTTTCTTTTATAAAGCAGTGATTAAAAAGTGGGACCAAGTTGCTTCGCATCTCAAATTCATCTAAGGGTGATGGAAATGTAAGTCACATGTATCTCCTAAAATGGACATTCAGCCATTTAGCATGTGCATTTTCCTGGATAATGGTTAATTTAACCCAACAGCAAAGGTTACATGATCATTAAACTTTGTTTCCAACATGTTTTGCTTTTATCAAGTTTCCACTCATGATCACTAAGTTCTGGATTCCTGAAGTGTGAATAAGTACTACTGATGCTTCTCATATTATTTTTTTAAATCACCTTCAAACATCTACCATGTTGGTTTCAAATGCTTTGTTCCCTTGCATACAAGAGACTAATTACTTGCTGTGTTTTGAACAGGAAGGTGGAGTTATTGATACATCGAAGGAAAGGGCATTTTAAAATTGGCTTACTGACTTTGGTCATTTTGGTGATAATTTTCAACAATCTAGAAGTGGTCAGCATTCTGGTTATTTTTTCCTCCGTTATCCACATTCTTTCATCTAGTCCCTTCACGTCTATTCTCCTATATGCTTCTGGGACCATGGAATCCTCCTCCACCAAAGGAACAAGAAGAGGTTTCCTGATTCTCATGAGCCCAAACAAATAGACAAATAGACACTCAGCCTCCCTGGGAAGGTATTTCTATGGGCAGCAGCGATTTCATTGAATAACAACCATGAACCAGACAACTGTGAGACTTCAAGACATAAATGACAGCCTTGGCCCTCAACAGCAATATGCAATTGGGAAGAAAGGATAAAGCTGATAGTAAGTGGTTTAGTTTATTTTAGTGTCAATAAATGACACTTTGAATAGCTGTTAAAGAAATTCAGAGAGAGGAATGATCCTTCTTGAGTTAGTTGGAAAAGTTTCTCAGAGAAAATAAGGGGCTTATAAAGTAAAGTGTGTAAAGAGACTTGGAAACAAGGAATTACGGACAGTAATGCATTGAAGGAGAAAAATGTTCACAGCATATTTACAGAGGGAAGAAGTGTCATATGTGCAAGGAAATAGAGGACTGAAAAGTCAGACTGGGGACAGGTTTCATCTTACCTACTTCCCTGCTTCAACTCTGACATGCCCAAAGGGATTTAAAAAAAAATGACACTGGAGTTCAGAGCTTCCCTGACCCAGCAAATTCTTCATTCAACAGAGGCCTTCAGAATCACCAAATATCCCGTGCTCCTTCATAAAGAGGTAGGGAGGCAACAGGGGGCCCTTCACAGCCAGCAGTATCCTCAGTATGCTTATTTGTAAGAAAAAGTGATTTACATTCCAAGACCTGAACTTCAAATCTGTAAGGGCCTAACACAAACCAGGAGCCATTTAGAATTTTTTAATAGAAGGGAAAATTGGCAAAATGTCTCAACTTATTTTAATAAAGGGGCAGTATTAATTAGCCATTAATTTATTTGGCAGCAAAGCACAGGACTAATTAATTAAGAGGATCTGGAAAACACTTCCAAAGCAACTGTGGTAAGTAACCTGGATAATGAATCAAGGAAGCCTTATGCCTAGGATGGTTTAAAACACAAAGAGAGGGAATGAAGCAATACAAAACAATACAAATTAAATATGGAAGAGAGGAGGGGAGAGATTATGGATGGTTTAAATAGTTTGAGTTTAGTTGGAATTAAAAATAACAGGACCATGGCCAGGCATGATGGCTCATGCCTGTAATCCCGGTGACTTGGCAGGCTAAGGCAGGAGGATCACAAGTTTGAAGTCAGCCTCAGCAACTTGGGGAGGCCCTATCTCAAAATAAAATATAAAAAAGGGCTGGGGATGTGGCTCAGTGGTTAAGTACCCCTATGTCAATCCCTGGTACCAAAAAGAAGACAGGACCATAAATATACTTAAATACAATGGTGGGAATAGTCAATTTGGTGAGAAGATGTGTTGAATGCCAAATAAGTTGAATTTGAAGTATCTGTCAAAGATATAAATGAAGATATCAAGCATATAAATGGAGATATACAATCAAAGTTGAAGAAACAGTAACAAACTAAAGATTTAGACCAGAAATTTGGATACCTGAATATTGGATAAAATGAGGGTAGTAAAAGAAAAACAACTAAAAGGAAAGAACTGAGCCTGGTATATTTCTCCATCTGGGGAGATGACTAGGATGGAGTAAGAAAGAAATCCAAAAAGTAAATAAATAAAAATAACCAAACAAACAAGTACTGAGGAATACCAAAAGTTCCAGGGTCCCAGAATAAAGTGTGTTTCAAGCTTAAAACAGCATTCCAAGAGAGATGATCATACTTATTGAGAAAAGACAAAAAGAGAAGTCAGCTCCTATGGTGATTCGGGGCATAGCAAATTAGTTTTCCTTCTGCTGCACTTTTCTTAGTTGTAATGGGAATGGAGACCAGATTACAATGTGAAGCATTAATGAGAGTTTGTGCGAGGCAAGAAAATACAAGCCATTCTGATGAAAAGTTTCCCGGAAAATAGGAATGAGAAGAGGTGTCCCTTGTGCAGTTAGCAGAGTTCAGAGAAAAAAATTTCCTCAAGATGACCAACTCTGTAGATATCTGTGCTCTGAATATTGAAGGAGAAGAAAAATTGAGCATTTCATGGGAAAGATGAAACAACTGCATGCCCAGCCTCATCTGTGTCTATAGTAGCTGATTATAGACTTTTAAGGTCTCAGGACATTAATCACGGGAACAGAGGACAAGAAAAACAAAATCATGCAGCTAGAATGCTGGGGTACTAGAGAGAGGAACATACGTAAGAACAACAGCAACAGCAAGATGGACAAAAAGTTACAAAAAAAAAAAAAAAGCCCCATAAAGACTTAAGACAACTGCAAATGGGTTCTCAGGAAAGTACAGCTTTTCAGAGCTCTTTGGAGCTAAAGCAGACCATCAAGTCCCTAGACTGGGCTCTGATTGCTTTTGCGTTCTAGGCAGCCTGATTGTTCCTGGATGGCTTCATCTCTTCTAAGTGGAACAGGGAGACCAAAGGCTTGGATCTCGCACCCTTCAACTCTGCCAAGTAAAACTGCTGCTGCCACAGCTTGAACTGATAGGACAGCAACTAAACGTGTCCTCTAGAAGCTGGGAATTTGCACATCAGACTTGGAACCTTGAGTTGCTGGAGTCAAGTGTTTGTTGACCTTTGAACTAGGGACTGGACCCAGGGACACTACCACCGAGCCACATCCCCAGCCCTTTTTTTTAAATTTTTAGACAGGGTGTTGCTAAGTTGTCCAGGTTAGCCTTGAACTTGCAATCCTCCTGTCTCAAGTGTTTCTACTCCTCCTTGTCTCTCAAAAATACTACCAATGAGGAGAATAGGAGACGCCTATTTTTCAATGAAAATTAGACATGGAAAGGAAATGAAGATGAAGTATTACCTAAGGGAAATACAATTAAAAAAGCAAGATGAGTCACCTGGCATTGCTATAGAAAGGATCAAGAGCAAGATAGAATGACAGGAAATGGGAGACCAGCACTGAAAATAGGAGCTGTTAGATCCCAGTCTTCTACCCTCGCTCAGCACTGGTAGACACTGCTCACCCCATATCCCTCCAGTCCATCCCGTGGGGGAAGAGAAAAATCCACTGCAGCTCTCTCTCTAGACTTCAAAGTGGAGGAAGAGAAGTACCCAATCCAGATCACAGAAGGACTGAGATCCATCTGCTCAGGGGACTAGGGAATAATCCCCCTTCTTCCACACCTCACCATCACATCAAGGTAGGGTGCCTGTATCACAGGGGATTAGTTGAGTGCTCACACCCCATCCGGAAGGAGATTCTAGGGAAGCCCAAAGACAGTAGGCAAGACAAAAACAAGGCACTAGAGGAAGTTTTAGCCTTTGACAGCACAACTGCAGTGAAGAGTAAGCATAGCTCTACTCCTAGTCAAACAAAACACTTCACACTAAGGTCCTATCTGCTTCAGCTCCTTTTACTGATACATCGTATCTAGTTTTCATCCCAAAAGTGCAAGGCATGATAAAAGACAAAATAATAATACTAATTTTAATTAATAATAATAATAATTATGTGAAAAGACTCAAAAATCAAGAAAAAAATGAAGTAAGCACTTTGACACAGCAGGGAAGTTGTATGATAAAGGAAATGTTCTTATAGTACACTCCTTGGCTTAGCTGTGAATGAAATTCACATATTTATATTTAATATGAATGTAATAGGGAATTATGATTACAACTACATTAGGCAGGTACACAAGTGATTCAAGAGAAAGTGGTATATGTATATTATTCTAATATGTAGAGGTGAAATAAATGCCAAGAAAAAAACAGGTAAAGGGATTGAAGGGGGAAACCAGTGGGTTGATGATTTTTGAATGAATTTTTTTTAAGAGAGAGGGACAGTGAGAGAGAGAGAGAGAGAAACAATTTTTATTTAGTTTTTCATGTGGCCTCATTGCTCTGAGACTTCATTGCATATGTGGTGCTGGGGTTCGAACTTGCATACTCACTCATGCCAGGCAAGCACCGTAACCGCCAAGCCACCACTCCAGCCCTTGAATGAACCTTTTAACAACATTATTTGACATTCCACCTTATTCGTAAGTTAAAGGAAGTATGTGTCAATAAGCTTTGGTCCAAACGCAGAAAAGAGGGAAAAGAGATGGAGAGAGTTAAAGAAAGATGGGCAGCAGAGAGGAAGGTTTTGATGAGTATGTTTTGAGGTAAAGGCTGCTGCAGGTTGAGGAGAAGGACTGGCATCTCAAATCAGATAGTTTATATTTTGTAGAATAAAGTTAAAGTTAATTGCTTAAAGTGAGCAAGCCAGGTGAGAGAGCCAATATAATGAATTTCCTGAGTAGTCAACAAAGGCTGGTTGAACCATCACTGGACAGCACAATTGCAGCTACATAGCAGTGCATTTTAAAAGAAACTGTCTACGGAAGCCAGTTCATCCCGGATGCCCTCTGCAGCATTTCAAGGTGAGCTAGACGCTGATGTTTAAAGTACACAAAGTTGTGATGCATTTTTCACTGACATAGTGAAACACTTATACTTCCACATAATAGAAAATCAAGTTTGCTCTTTCCTTGAATATGGTCAGTCTCTTGTTGATTAGGACTAAGGTCAACAGTTCAGAACTTCAGTGGCCCAGTTAGCATCTATTAGGCCTACACTCATAGATCGACATCCTGTTCCTGTTCTTCGCCATAGGCTTGATATTGGCATCCTGAGTCATCAGGGCATGAGTTGGAAGAGAAAGTGAATTAATTAGTTGGAATGCATCACTAGCATAAAAAAAAAAATAGCTCCAAATGCATCGCTTTCCAAGTGTGACTAATAAAACTTGGTGCCACCTTTGACCAAGTGACAACAGAGCCAGCTGCCTAGAAGCCCCCACCACTGTGGTATGGATGTTGTCCTCACACCATTCTGGCCATCTCTCTCTGAAGACAGAGCCTGAAGACCTTGTTTTTTTTTTTTGTTTGTTTTGTTGTTGTTGTGTGTGTGTGTGTTTCATCAAGAGCCTCAGCACTTTGATATTTAGAGCTTACTTTCTGAGGCACAAATGTTGATTCTAGCTCTAATATTCTAGCTTGCTTTTTCTTTCTCTTGTTTCCTGTCCTGGTCTTCCAGTCTTTGGCCTTCCATTCACCTCTTCTGAGAGTTCAGTTACTCTTGGGTTCCAATTGGACAGCAATGCACAAATTTAAATCTCTCCAGCCATGACCTTGTCCTCCGACCCGCACTCCCACCTGTGGTACATGCCCACCATTTTCATTGGGACACTACAGCTCTCCTTCTAAGGTGAGTGCACTTAATGGGAAAAATACACAGAGAATTTGCAGGAGGACAATCAGACAAAGTACAAATCTGAAAAATAGTCAAAATCATTAAGGATAAAAGAGATGTATATTGTTCAAAAGTAGTTCAGAAAATTGTAGCAAGAAAAATGAGGAATTTACTCTAATCAAAGCAATGTATTACTGGAATCAGGATAATTTTAAAAGAAATGAAACATTAGAATGTACAACAGCTCTGGAGAGATATATGTAAATTTACATAACCTAAAACGTAGGGGGAAAATGACTCTTGTTTTGTACCAGGGATTGAATCCAGGAGCATTTAGTCACTGAGCCACATCCCCAGTTCTTTTTATGTTTTAATTTGAGACAGGGTGTCAATAAGTTACTTGGGGCCTCATTAAGTTGATGAGGCTGGCTTTGAAATTGTGATCCTCCTGCCTCAGCCTCCTGAGTTAGTGGGATTAAAGTCACACACCACCATGCCCAGCAAAAAAAATTAATTAAAAAAAAACTTGTGCCCTGCACAAAAATTAAATCAAAATGGTTCAAAGACCTGGATATTAAGCCAGCAACTTTAAGTGTACTAGAAAAAAAAGTAGGGTCAACACTACAGGACGTAGGAGTTGCCACGCCTTCCTTAACAAGACTCCCCTGGTGCAAGCAGTAAAGACAAGAATAAATGAATGGGATGCAATTAAATTAAAAAGCTTTTGCACAGCTAAAGAATTAGTAAGGAGTGTCAAGAGAGAACCTACAGAATGGGAGAAAATCTTTGCTTGCTACACCTCGGACAGAGGGTTAAGATCTAGAATATAACAAGAACTAAAAATACTAAACACCAAACCCACAAATAATCCAATCAATAAATGGGCTACAGATCTAAAAATAAACTTCTTACCAGAGGAAGTTCAGAAAGCCCATAAATATATGAGAAAATGCTCTACAACATTAACGATAAGAGAAATGCAAATCAAAACTTCAATGAGATTCCACCTCAGTCCTGTTAGAGTGGCAAAAATGAAGACTACGAACAACAACAGATGCAAGAGGGGTTGTGGGAAAAGAGGAACACTGTCACATTGCTGGTGGGACTGCAAACTGGTTCAGCCACTCTGGAAAGCAGTGTGGAGACTCCTCAAAAAATTAGGGCTGGAACCACCTTATGACCCAGCTATCCCACTCCATGGTATTTTCCCAAAGAGTTAGAATCAGCATACTATAGAGATAACGGCTTCCTCAATGTTTATAGCCGCTTAAATTACTATAGCTAGACTATGGAACCAACTCAGATGCCCCTCACTCAATGAGTGTATACAAAAACTTTGGTACATATACAATGGAATACTATTTGGCCATTAGAGAAAACAATATTATGGCTTTTGTAGCCAA
This sequence comes from Aplodontia rufa, assembly GCA_004027875.1. Taxonomy (NCBI): domain Eukaryota; kingdom Metazoa; phylum Chordata; class Mammalia; order Rodentia; family Aplodontiidae; genus Aplodontia; species Aplodontia rufa. The sequence continues at coordinate 27,028 of PVKS010001300.1, forward strand.
ATGGATGGAGACGGAAAAAATTATGCAAAGTTAAGTATCACAATCTCAGAGACTCAAGGGCCGAATGTTTTCTCTCTTTTGTGGAAGCTAGAATACATCTGGAAACAACATGTTAGATGGCTAAGCTAATAACCTCAAAGTGAATGAATTTTTATGCAAACTGGGGGATCATTGCCTAGGATACCTGGAGGCATAGGGAGAGGGGTAGAGTGGGGGGAGGGATTAGGAAGGATATCTAGGAGACTGGAGAGAGGAAATATGGGGGAATCATCTCAGAAGGAGATCTCTGACCTCCATGAGATGTCCATTTAACACAGGGGTTCTTCTGGGGAAATCATAGAATCACAGGGAATCCAAGAGGGGCATCCATGACATGGCATAAGCCTTGGCTAACTATGTGAATATACCTTTGTTCTTGATTGTTTGATAATGAATCCCCCTCAATTGTAACTCCATATTCATCTTAAAAAAAAAAAGACTGAGGAAATTGACCATTCATTTGGAAAAAATAAAGTAAAATTCCAAACTGACACCATACTAACAAACAATTCCAGATTGATTAAATAACAAAAAAATAAGTTAAATGCATAAAAGAACTAGAGCAATGTAGCAATTTTTTTCACCTTGTGACAAAGAAAACCTTTTCCAGTACACAACAAAACCCAGAAAACATAAAGGAAAAGATTGACAAAATTAAATATAATTAAGGACACTATTAATAGAATTAGAGAAAAGTGACAGACTAGAAGAAACTCTTTGCAGAGGGCCAATATCCATGACCTTAAAGGGCCCTGGTAAATCAATGAGTCAATCAATCTACTCAGTGTGAACATCAACACAGGATATGAACGGGCAAGTCACAAAGGAAAAAAATGAAATGCCCAACAAATATAACCCACCCAAAAATAAGAGAAAACAAAAGAAAATTGTAGAAAAAGGAAGATACGATGTTTAATTAAAAATGGAAAAAGAATAACATTTAATGTTAGAACACAGGAAAATGTACATTTGCACACTATTGGGGGAAATGTAAATCGAAAACTTTGTCATTTTCTAGCAAAAATACAGGTGCCCATGCCTTCCATCCAGAAATTTCACTTCCGTTCTCTCTTATGGAAATACAACAACAAATGCATAAGAATGTGTGTACACAATTGTCTGGGCATCACTGTTTGTAATAACAAACAACAGGGAAATTCCCACTATCCACTGATAGGTTAAAAATGAAATAAATTATGTTATAAATTCAGATTTCTTTAAAAAAAAAAAAAACTCCCACTGCTCAGATGTGGAACTGGAGAGGGTGGGACTCTTTCTCTTTTTAAAATTTTTACTTTAGAAATACTTAGTCCCCATCCCTAGGCAGCAAGAGAAGAAAGTGAACCAAATAATCGCATTGGAATTCACTGTTTTGTAGTGCCAGAGGGTGTAGACATCAACAAAGATTGATGCTCCCCACATGGGAACAATCACTGGTCTCGTTAGTTTTTCATTTCCAACTCTATTTATCTCCCAGAGAAAAGACTTGGTATAATTATAGAGAAATTCTAAACATGGAACCTACATTCTTACAAAGATAATGTCAAAAAAAAAGTGAATCAAGAGCTGGGGAGCTGACGCAAGTCAGAGCAGAGGAAGGCAGGGAAGGAGGGAGGCTGGGTCTCAGCAAACAGTTCTTGTGCACTTGGAACCCTGCTTGGTGAAGGCAGCCGTGCACCCCGCAGGTGCAGGAGTGGGAGTGGTTTCCTGTTCCTGGAAGCTCAGGCTCCATTGTGTTTTGAAAAGCCGCCTGATATCCATTAATAAACAAATACCTTTTCTGTGGAGGCCAGCCAGTGTGGGTTCCCTCATTTGCAGCTGACAAGGGCCAATATACTAAGCTTTTGGCTTTATCCATCCCGGTGCCCCAAATGTATAAGAAACAGAATCTTTGACTGAGGAAGAGGCTTAGAAGCCATGTGATCTAAACCCCCACCCACGTAGGAGTCTTCTCTAACCTCATTTGTCTGTGCCTAAGCATTTCTTATGACAGGGAAGTCACCACCTCATGAAGAGTTGGCACCTTTACTAGGCAGTTACAATAAATCAAATGTCATTCTTTCTGTAGGACATGAATCTTTGAACCTTCTGCTAGAGGGTCTTTGTTCTGTCCCAGAAGCACAATACAGCCTCTAGCTATAAAAACCTTGCAAACCACATGTCAATCTCTCATCCTGAAAAGTGCTCAGTGAATATTGGTGGAACAAATAAATGAACGAGTAGCATCGATAGTTAAGGGCTATAGTGACTCTGCTTGTGCTCACACATTATTACAAAACCCACTCTTCCAATTCCCACTCCTCCGTAACCAGTGGAATACTGACACCAGTCCTTCTCCGGGGGTAAGAGGAAGGCCCACACAGCATGCTTGGGGAGATCGAGCCCTGAGGATGTGAATGGTAAGTGCTGAGGGGGAAGCACCAATACCAGGCACAGGCTACAAGGTGTTCTGAAATTTGAGGACACTGAAAAGAAGAAATAGAGCAGGAAGTGGGAGGCTGTAACCAGCTCATACTACATATAGAGAACTGAGTGAGGCCTCGTGGAGGATAAGCTATGCAAGCCACAGTTTAGGGCAGCTGACCTGGAGCTATGTCCCAGTTTGGGGTGGGGGGTCATCTACAATCAAGATTCTCTAGTATGCAGAAAAGACATGAGGACAGTCTGGCGTGAACTAGAATTAAACTTCCAGCAAGCAGGCCAAAACCCAAAAGTTATTTAATATTCCAGAAGGTAGAAGAAAAGGATTTATTCATTTATTCAAATATTTACTGATCACTTGCTATAGTGGGCAAATTGATGCACCATCAATCTCAAAGGTGTCTATATCTTAATACCTAGAACATGTGAATATGGCAAAAGGGACCATGAAGACGTGAAGCAGTTAAGGATTTTGAGATGGGGAGATTACCCTAGACTATTTAGGTGGCCCCAGTGTAATCATAAGACCTTACAAGAGAAAGAAGGAAATGGGAGAATAGAGAAGGGTGTTATCAGAGATAAAGGAAGTGGAGGTGGTTGTGATGTGAGGTTGTGAGCCAAGGAATGAGACAGCCCCAAGAGGTTAAAAACACAAGGGAACCCTTTTCCTAGAGCTTCCAGAAGAACTGAGTCTTGTCTAGTGATTTTAGCCCAGTGAAACCCCTAGAACTATAAGATAATAAATTTGTTTTTAAACTAGTAAGCCTGTGGTAATTTGTTATAGTGGCTGTAGGAAGCAAATACACCTGCTCTGTGCCAGGGATCATGCTGTGTATTTGGCAAAGAGCGGCCAACGAAATAAGCAAGTCTGTTTATTTCCTCATGTCACTTTGGTTGGAGTGAAAAGGAAACAAAACATAAGCAACAGGAATATTAAGTAAATGCTTTACTCTGTAGTGTGTTGGAAGGCAATGTTCACATAGCATGTTCTACAGCAGGGAAACGGAGCCAGGAAAGAAGGAAGAGCACTGTGGAGGACCCTGGGGAGCAGCTGCAGAGTGCTCAGCATGGGCTTCACTGAGAAGGGAGCATTTGGGCAGAGAACTGAAGGTGGTGAGAGAGTGAGGACTGAATAATACGGGCAAAGAAGAGACCAGACAGAGGGGACAGCAGACGCAAAGGGCCTCAGTGTGGGGTATGATTGACACCTCCAGCATCCACAAGGAGGCCAGAGCAAGAGTGCTTGCTCTTACTCTGTGATGGGACCCACTGGAGGAACCCTTTACTCTGTTGGGAGAAGATGGGGTGGGAAGGTGGCTGGGCACAGGAGCAGCAAGGGAAGTGGCAAGGTGCAGTCAAACTCTAAAATATGGAGGAAGTAGAATCAAAAGGCCTCCTGACAGGCTACATGAGAGAATTGTTTTTTTTTTTTAAGAGAGAAAGAGAGGGGGCTGGAGTGGTGGCTCAGAGGTTATGGCACTTACAGGAATGCGCAAATGTGTTAGTTCAAACCCCAGCACCACGTATCAATTTTATTTATTTTTTTCATCTGACCTTTATTTCTCTGACACTTAGTTGTATATGTGGTACTGGGATTTGAACCCAGGTCCTTGCACACGCCATGCAATGCTCCAACCACTGAGCCACTGCTGCAGCCCCTAAGTGTGAGGTTCTGAGAGGGAAGCAAAAGGTGATTCCAAAGTTAAATTAGGAGCATAGTTTAAACCCAGAAGTGCTGGTTAAAGTCTCACTTAATATTTCAAAGAAACGTTACAACCATTAAGCTTTTTACCATTAAAAAACAAAAAAAGAGAATAATTTTGGCCTTGTAGACAGCTTCCTTCTCATCGTGTCCTCAGATAGGAAAGAAAAAAGATTAGACAGACAGAGAGAAAAAGAGAGAGAGAGTGCACTCATGACCCCGTTTCTCTGATAAAGGCTTTAACCCTAGAGTGAAGACCCCACTCTCATGACTTAATCACCTCCCTAAAGTCCAACCTTCAAATACCATATACTGGGAATTAGATGCACATGAATTTGGGGGGGCAGGGACACAAACATTAAACTGGCAAAGTGTTGGTGAGGGTGTAGGGAAGGAAATATCATATAAGCTATACACACTCACTGGGTGCAGGCTAAGATGCTTAAACAATAGTCCTAGGGCTTAGATAACAAAGAAGCTGATGTCACTCACACGACAGTCCAGGGGAGGGCAATCCAGGTTTGTGATGTTGCTGCCATTCGCAGCATTGGATTCCAAGCTCCCTCCAGTTATGATCAGTCTTCAATCATCAAAAGCTTCTAACCTGGAAGTCATTTTTCATTCCCCTGCGCCCTTGCCTGTTATAAGCTTCTGCAAAATACCTCTTGCATTTATCCACTTTTTCCTTGAATACTAGGCCTTTCTTAATTATTACCCAGGTGTCCAGCAGCCTCCTTACCTTCAATCTCTGACCACCCAGTCTCTGTGGGTTGAAAGTTCCAAAACCTTGTTTACCATCCTGCTTAAAAAGCTTTCAATGACCTTCCTTAAACAGAGGTCATGGACCAAGCTCACTAGCTTGGCCCAATCTGCTGCTCCAAGTGTGAAGACAGAACTTTCCCAGACAGCTGCACTTCTGGTCAGCTTCTTAGTTGACCCCAGAGGTTCTCCTGAGCAGGGGAGCACCCGTTCTGGGCACAGCTCTGGTCGTGAACAGGAAATCAGGATCAGGATGATACTTTGCTCATAAATGACTTGGTCACTTCCCCAAAGGGAAGGGCAGAAGTTGAGCTTCAAAGAATGAACATATCTCAAATCACAACAGCAAAAGGTGATAACAGAGACTTGAGGGGGGAAAAAAAGGAAAACAGACAAGGAATGCTACAGAAAGGAAAGAGGTCACACAGGAGTCTTTCTTGCTCCTTGTGCATCTTCCAGACAATGTCTTTGTCATCTCGACAACCCCCAGGACTTCAAATGACTGTAGCGTTTGCAGTTCCTTTCCATTACAAGCACTTAAACCCCTCATTTGCTGAACACCTTAGCACCTGATTAGTAGCCCCTTCCTCTACTCCTACTTTTTTCTGTCTGGTAATGATTTCAATATTCATGCAGACTGTCTCCAACACTCTGCCTCTAAGTTTATCTCAATGATCCTGGCATCCCACCCACTTTTGGCATAGATTCCCACATCATACCCTTGACTTTGACATTATCAATAATTGCATTAGCTCCAAAATCTCAGTTTCAAGTGTCTTGCTCTCAAACTGCCACTATCACCTTGCCATCTTATTCCCACTAGGACTAATAATCACTTGACTCTACCACCTTGCCATGCCCATCACCCCAACCCCACCTTGGCCTCACTTCCCTCCTTACAAAGCTTCAATTCCTTTGCTGGCCATTAAAATCACTTCCTTGCACTCATTCACAATGTTCTTATCCCTCACCCTTCAAAACACTAGCTTGGAGATTCCCTAGTCCTGTTTAAGTCCAACTTTCTACTTAACTTCTCTTCTACCGCTGAGCAATTGGACAGGGCTGGAGAAAAACATCACCATGTTGATGTCCTCATTCAAATTCATGGCCACAAGCCACAGACAGGCCTTCAGCCCAGCTTAGCCATCCTGCACAATTCCTATGTCCTTTCTCTTTCCCACTCCCTAATTCACACCTCCTCTCTTTCTTTTGTCCCCAACACCTCTCCCTCCTTCATTCCTTCCTTTCAGTGCTGACTTTGCTGTTTATTTCATTGAGAAGACATAATTGGTTGGAATAATACATTCCACAACCTTCCTCAACTAATCTGCCAACCTGCATGCATCTGTGCTTGTACCCTCTTCCTTCCATTCTGAAACTGCGATGGAACTGCTGCCCTCTTATTATCCGGGGTTAACCTTCTTGTTGATAGCTTCTCCATCCCCTCTTACCTTGATAACCAATAACTACTCTCTGGAAATTGCTCCCTTTTACTCCTCCATCATCATTCTTTCCCTCTTTGCTAGAGGACCATTTCCATCAGTATGCAATGTATAAACCAGGGAAGTGCTACCCAGGGTTGACACTACATCCTCTCTAGTTACCATTCTCTTAGCAGAACAGCTCCTTGAAAGAATGATCTATGTTCACTCCAATTGCTTTCTTTCCATTCTTTTCCTCTATTGTATTTAAAACATAGTTAAATGTAATATGTGATTCATAGAAAAATTATTTAAGATGTAATGCACACTAATCTAATAAATCCACATGAACCTATTATGCAATGTAAGAACTGAAAAATTGCCGATGACCTCCTTTACTCAATCAGGTTATCTCTCAAGTAGACAACTCTAATCCTTCTTGAAAGCATTTCATACCTTCATCAGTTCTCTAAAATGACTAACGTGGAGATCACAAATAAGCTATAGGTGGCTAAATCCAATGGGGTTAATTCTCAGTCCTCAGTTTAATTCATTTTTCAGCAGCATTTAACATAACTGACTGTTCTCTCCTTCTTAAAAAAATATTTAATGCCCCAAATCTTGAAATTATCCTTGATTTTCTCCCTCTTGCTACTCTTATCCAATCCATCAGCAAATCCCATTGACATTACTTTAACAGAAGTCCTAAATCTGGTGCTGACCATACTCACTCACCATATCACCTCCATCCCAGCCACTGTTATCTATGTCCTAGACTACAGCAATCTATCACCTCACTGATCTCTGCTTTCATTCCAGCTCCCTGATTCCTCAAGCAGCAAACAAAGTGACCTTTTCAAAATGTCAAATTAATAATTTTCCTATTCAGTGCCCTCCAATACCTTCCCATCAAACTCAAAGGAATTCTGAATTCTTCATGGGGCCTAGTAGGCCCTGTAAGATCCAGATCTTGCCAACTTCTTTGACTGCATCTTCTACCATCCCCACTCCACACCCTATAGACCTTCCAGCCCTTCCTTCCTTCAATAGATCAGACACAGCCTGTCTGGTCATTTGTGCTTGTCGATCCCTCCACTGGAAGTGTTTATCCCTAAATATCTGCAGACTGCTTCCCCACTGCATTCAAGTCTTTACTTACATGTCTTCTCAAGCATCTTACCCTGACTGTACAGTCCCAGAAAGCACCCCCCACTGCGACACTGTCTACCCCTTATGGGGCCTTTCTTCTCCTTATCACATATTGCACCTGACATTATGTTTTGTTCTCATTGTTTCTCTCTGCATTTTCTCCTTAATTCTGCTAGAATATAGCAGGGACATTGAAATGCTCAGTGCTGATGCCTGTCCCTTTGCTGGTACCTGGTGCGTACTTGGTACACAAATATTTATGGAATATGTTCTGGGAAACCAGAACATATCTCCGTTTCAGCCTAATCAGAGAACACTGAGCACTACCAAAGTCCATATCTCCAGATGTCTCACTGTATTTCTGCAAATATTTGTAAGATGCCAAATTTCAAGGAAGAACATAAAACATGAAGATAATTGCCACTGAGTGGTATGAAGTTATGCAGTAAAATAAAAGTCCTAATAGACCCAGGAGAGCACATAATAAGGGTACAGCACTGTATTGTGAGTCAATAAAATAATGGCCTTTCATCTTTGGTGTGGTTTGAATATTTGTCCACCAAAATTCATGTGTTGGAAACTTAATCCCCAAAGTCATATGATGTTTATTGTATTTGGAGGAGGGACCTATGAGAGGTGATTCAGTCATAAGAGCTCTGCCATCAAGAATGGATTAATCCTGGGGCTGGGGCAGTGGCTCAGCGGTTACGGCGCTTGCCTTGCATGCGGGTTCAAACCCCAGCACCATGTACTCAATGAAGTGTCTGAGCAACAAAAGTCCATGAAAACCTAAATAAAAAACTGATTCTGTCTTTCTCTCTCTCTCTGTCCCTCTCTCTTTAAAAAAACAAAAAACAAAAAAACAAAAAAACAAGAATGGATTAATCCTGGGGCTGGAGCAGTGGCTCAGCAGTTATGGGGCTTGCCTCACATGTACAAAGACACGAGTTCAAACCCCAGTACCACATATACAACAAAGTGTCGGAGCAACAAAATTCACATGAAAACGTAAATAAAATTGATTCTCTCTCTCTCTCTTAAAAAAGAAAGAAAGAAACGAATGGATTAATCCAGAGGCTGGGGTAGAGCACTTGCCTCATACATGTGAGGCACTAGGTTTGATGCTCAACACCACATAAAAATAAATAAAATAAAGATATGAAGAAAAAGAATAGATCAACCCTCTCTAGAACACTTGTTATTTCTCTTCACATGATTCTGCACTTCCTTGGGACTCTGCAGAGTCCCCACTAGCAAGAGGTCTCTCTTCTGATGTGGTCCCCCACTTTGGACTTCCTAAGCTCCGGAACTATAAAAAATAAATATATTTTCTCTATAAATTATCTAGTCTCAGGTATTCTGTTATATAAACAGTAAAAAAAAAAAAAAAAAAAAACTAAGACACTCCTATGTCAGAGTTTTGTCTCTCCAGGACTTCAAAGCTTTCTTGTGAGAAATCAGGGCAGTGGTTAGAGCAAAACTGTGAAGCAGTGTATGAACCATTGAGCACCAGAACACCTTAGCTCCGGCCAGAGGTACCATTAGTGTTTGTGCTGGGGCCAAGGGTTGGTGTGTAGGCTGTTAGGCAGTTCAGTACTCCTGAGCAGCCCCCAGCACCACAGAGCAGCCCCAGAAGCCATCATATCTGCTCATGGTCTGCCCAAGGCCCAAGTCAGCCACAGCTCTGAGACAATCCTGGAGGATGGGGTATTCTAAGCTCTTTCTTCCTTGAAAATTTGGGTCATTTTAAAAAATATGAAATAGGGGGAAAAATAATGGTTTCAATGGATTCTTATATTTGTTTTCCTGAATTTGATTAAAAATAAGGAATAGTTTAAGAAACTTAATGCTGTATTCCACAATGGAATGCTGAAGGGAATTACAAGCAGGGCACGGCATTGAACAAATCCTCCCTTCTCCTTCCATTATAGCAACTACTGATTCATATTCTTGATCCTGTTGTCAGCAACAGCTTTTCCTTGGTCAGATTGTTCAACACAAGGGAGTGGAATTGCTCCTATTAACTGATTTCTTTCCCTAGCTACGAAAGCCCTCTCAGGGAAAGGTTGGCCAATGAAAGGTGGACTTCTCCTCCTTCCTCTCCATTTGCCACTGGGATGGTCAAGTCGGGGAGCTTCCCATACTTGTCAAGCAAGAAAGTCCTTTGTGGTGCTCCAGTGTGGCCTCTGAGGACCAGGAGAAAAGTCTACAAATAAGAAGAAGCATGTAGTTCTTATTATTTGATAAAGGAAGCAAGATAGGCCCTTAACAAGATAGAAGAATGAAATCCAAGGTGACCTGAGAAGATGGAAAGATGTTCCATGCTCTTGGTTAGGCAGAATTAATATAATTAAAATGGTCATTCTGCCAAAAGTACTTTATAGATTCAATGCAATCCACATCAAGACACCAATGGCATTCTTTAGAGATATAGAAAAAGCAATTCTGAAATTCATTGGGAACAATAAGAAACCCAGAATAGCCAAAACACTACTAAGCAAGAAAGATGAAATAGGTGATTTCTCAATACCAGATCTAAAACTATACTATAGAGCTGTAGTATTAAAAAATAGCATGGTATTGGTATCAAAATTGGAATGAAGACCAATGGAATAGAACAGAAGACTCTGAAACAAACCCACAAATCTTTAAACATCTAATCTCTGACAAAGGGGGTAATAATATAACATGGAAGAGAGACAGCCTGTTCAACAAAGAGTGCTGGACAAAATGGACAGCCATTTGCAGGAAGTTGAAGTTAGATCCTTATCTCTCATCTTGCACAAAAATCAAATCAAAATGGATCAAGGAACTGGGAATTAAACCAGCTACCATAAAATGGCTTGAAGAAAAGTTAACAAGGCATTTAGAAACACATAGCCACCATATACTAACAACATGCTCTGCGGCAGAGGAGAGAGGATGAGGAAAGAGAAGAGGTAGTGAATAAACAGGATGGCTTTGTTCCCCAAACTTCTACCATAACAAGCCTGCCATGAAGCCATGAAGTTATAGCCAAGAGAAAGTAAGGGTTCAGATGTAAAATGTCCCCATGAGAAGGTGGCAGAGAAAAGAAACTGGTAGAAATAAGAAGAGAGGGCTGCATTGAGGTTGATAAACCAGAATGTCTGCCTGTCCTGGCACAGTGCTGGGTGACCATTCGTACTAGCCATTCCTTCTGCCTGTTTGTGATAGAATAAAATCAGAATGGAAATAACAAAGTGAATTGATTAAAGTGTTGAGTCCATAATTTTAAAAAACTAAGCTACTTATTTTAAGATGCATTTGACAATTATTAAATGTCCTCCAAATTATAAGAAGTTATTTAATTGCCTGGATTTTTAAGATTAAGGTTTTCTATAAACATCTTCACTTCAATTTGTCATCACTGTTTCACAATTAGGTTCCAGATGGTCCACAGAGTCTTTTAATTAATTTTATCTACCTTGTATTAAGACTGGTGATGTGGAAAATTTTCATGTTTGACTCAGCTTTTCATCCAGATGTTTGTAACTTTGGCTAAAACCTCTGTTTGACAACTTTATTTTAAAAGGAACTACCCAACATGCCCATTTTTAAACATGACATGGCTGTGTAACTACATTTTCTCCACTAAATCAAATCCATATGACACGCATTTATTTGTCAGATTGTTTTTAGTCTAGACTTTCCTAGTCTCTCACATGTCCTACTTAGATCACATTATTAAATTAACAGGCTTTTGAAAGTTGCCTTAAATATTTAAATGAGCATAGCAGAGATATAATAACATATGGGAAAAGAAACTAATTAGTCTCAATAAATATTTGCCAAATTGAGCTGGTGTAAATTGTGTCTTGCATGAAAAAAGTATATGATGATTTAAAATGATAAAATTTGCTATTATCAATGCAACTATGTGAAAAGTTCCAAATCCAGACCAAGCTGTGAGATATATAATCTTATTACATATTGTAGTTCTCCTTCTATCAAATCCATCATTCATCCATTTATTTATTCAGCCAACATTGATGGAATACCTTCTATGTGTCTGGCAACTGAGGGAGTGTCTAAGCTGCCTTCTTCAAAACACAGCTCAGCCTCCACAGTACAGGCAGGACCACCCACCTCATCTCAGAAGGCATCACCCCTGTGAGTGTCTCTGAAGCCAGTGAAAGGTGGTTGGCCAGATGGATGTTTAGGATTTGATCCTGCTCTCTCACTTCAGTTTCGATATGTCCCAAACTAAACCCCTGAAAGTCCCTACAAAATTTGCTCTATTCCTGTGTTAGTCAGCTTCCCATTACTATAACAACATATCTGAGATAATCAAACTTATAAGGGAAGAAGGGTATTTTGGCTTATAGTTGCAGAGGTTTTAGTCTGTGGTTCTGTGGCCACATTGCTTTTGCGTCCTTGGTGAGCAGCACATCATGGTGAGCAGTGTGTGGTGGAACAAAGCCGTTCACCTCTTGCTGGCTGAGGAAAAAAAAAAGAGGGAACAGGAAGGAACTGGGGTCTCAGGACCCCCTTTAAGGCCATACCCTCAGTGACTGGAATACCTACCACTAGACACCACCTCCTGAAGTTTCCACTACTTTCCATTAATGCCAAGCTGGTTGGTTACCAGGCCTTCAACACATGGCCCTTTGGGGGACATTCCAGATCCAAACTGTACCAATCCCCAATCCAGATGTCAGCAGCTCTATTCTTCTAGTGTCCCAGGCCAACAACCTTCAAGTCATCCTTGCTTTTAAACTTTTCCTGAGACTACATACCCAATCAATCATGAGACTCTTGTGACTACATTCAACAAGAATCCAGAATCCAAGCACTTCTCACCACCTCCTCTCTTACTACCTGATCCAAGCCACCACCATCTGTCCCAGTCACTGCTGATGTATCCCCACCAGTCTCGCTGCTTCAGCTCTGGCCTTCCCACCATCTACTCCTGACAGCAGCCAGAGTGATGGTACAAATAAAATCAAACCCTGTCACTACTTTACTCGAATACCAAGAATACATCCCAAAGTTGTCAGAACAAAAACTAAATCCTGGAATGTCAACAAGGCCCTACCAGGCTCTTCCTGCTTCTCCCCTTATCTCCCAGTCTTTCTCTCTCTCTCACTCCCTCTCCTTGGCTTTTTGCTTCTATGTAGGGTGTCTGTACTTAATCTTTTGTGATGACAAAGAACAGGTATAATGGATGCATGGTTTGTTCCCATACCTTTGTCAGGTCTTTACTCAGATGTCACTTTCTCAAGGGAGCATTTCCTATTTTAATTTGCAACCTCTCACTCTAATACTTCCCATTTCTATCTTGTTTTATTTTTCCCCATAGTCCTTATTCCTACCTATGTACCATTCATCTACTTATCTTCTATAATGGTAGGCTTCCCAAAGGAATGTCAGCTCCATACAAGCAAGAATTTTTATGTTTCATTTCCTGCCACACCTCCAGCACCTAGTAGGGTGCCATACGTATAGAAGATTCTCGGTAAATTTTTCTTGAATAAATGGACAAATGTCTGTTTTGAAGATCTAGTGAGCCTGGCTAACAGGTTAACATCCCAGCTCACTGACTGTGTAATCCTAGAAAGTACTTGACCCCTTTGAGCCTTATCTATAAAATGGAGATAATAACTACTTTACAAGCTACAGGGGAAATTTAATGGGATATACTATGATCAGGAAATTTAAAGATGAAGATGAATAAGGAATGTTTATGGGTTGAATTTTGTTCTCCTGAAAGACGTGTTGGCATTCCAACCCTCAGAATGTGACCTTACTTGGAAAGCCACAACACGGTTATTACAAATGTAATTAGTTAAGATGGGGTCATACTGGAGTAGTAGCCCATGGTCCAATAGGACTGGTGTCCTTACAAGACGAGGAGACATACACACAGGTGAGCAGAACATGTGATAATGGAGACACCCATTGGGGTAATGCAGCTTAAGCCAAAGATTATCAGGAATATCAGAAGCCAGAAGAGACAAAGAAAGATTCCCGCCCAGAATCCCACAGGATCATGGCTTTGCTGACCTCTTGCTTTCAGTCTTCTGGCCTCCATGACTCTGAGAGAATACATTTCTATTATTTTAAGCCACACCACTTGTGGCACTTTGTTATAGCAGTCCTAAGAAACTAATACAGATGCCAGACATGAACCCTAATTCCATTATTGTGACCTCTGTTCTCATGATCACCTAAACTCAAAACATCTTCAAAATATCATAGAACTTCCCTGAGGACAATAGTTGAATTGATAATTAAATAATGACACGTTCAAATAATTTTTTTTTTTGTTCGTTTCCACAAACTTATATTGAGTGCTTTACTCCTTCCCTGGGTGAAGAATTCTTGCCCTGTGGCAATGCACAGGCCAAGTCCTTACTCCCAGGGGCTGCTCGGTTGGTGGTGGTCACAGATAGGGGGAGGAGAAAAATAATTACCAAGTGTACTGCCCGAGTCAGCTTAGATGTACACAAGAGAAGTTTGGAAAAAACGCTTCCCAAGGTTCTTTCCAGCAATGATTACTTCATGACTCCTTCTTGTCTGTACCACTCATTAGCCACCACTTTGTGCTGAATGCTTCATGCCACCATAAAATATGATTTAATTCTTATATTATTTAATTTTGCATAAGTTCAAGTCATGTGACCCAAACTAGACTGGGAGTTTAAGATAAAAATCTCTTTTACCTTTTTGCTTGCGCTACACCAATATCTGTGGAGTGAGAATTCCACAACCACGTTCATTCATTACAAATGTCAACTGCTTTCAAATAAAAAACTGTCCATACCCTCTTTTCTTCAAATTTCATCTTCCGTATATACTAAATTTTGGTGATGCAGAGCTGCTTGTGTCTAGAAAGGTTACTGGCAGGGTTGATCTCCATTTTTCTAATTCTTGATGTGTAAGCTTAAGCCCTTTTTAAAAAGATATTTAATGGTATAGAAGAATTATACTATCCAGTAAAAAAGCAGCAGGATGCAAAATAGCATACACAGAATACATCCCAGACTGAATATGAACATGCGAATGACAAGGACGAAGACATACGTAATTGAAATGTTCAAGATGTCACCAACCTACAAATGCGGATGATGTGATCCTACTATTTTATACCAAAGTTCCTCTTCTTGCTTCCATCTTTTTTTTTTTTATAAAGAGAGAGGGACAGTGAGAGAGACAGAGAAAGAGAGAAACAACTTTATTTAGTTTTTCACATGGCCTTCGTTGCTCCAACACTCAGTTGTGTATGTGGCGCTGGGGTTTGTACCCGGGTCCTCGTGCTTGCCAGGCAAGCGCCGAAACCGCTGAGCCACCGCTCCAGCCCACTTGCTTCCATCTTTACAAGCAGAACCTGGGGGTTCCTTTAAAGGTCTGTCCTAAAGGGGCCCTCACTTATGCTCGCATCTGATTCTCAGGTGCAGACACTCGGTGGCTTCTAGCATGTTCTCCTGCTCCTACTCCCCAAGCCTCATTCACTAATAGTGAGTCCACCTGAAGGCTAATAAAGCCCCAGAGGGAAATGCCAATGTCTGTACTAGGTGGTCTCAGTCCCCAACACCACCACAGTGTGGCTAGGACCCATAGCAATGGGGATATCAGCCCCTTTCCAACTCCAACACAGTGTCACCTCAACTCCAAAGTCATACTCTTTGTGTCCCTAAACTCAAAAATCCACAAAAGCATGTCACTTGTCCTCTGTTCCAATTCCACTGTCTCTAAAGCCTGCAACCCCATCCTAGGGCAAGGATAGGAAAGAGAAATCACTCCATTCTCTCCATCTGTACCTTCACCTGAGCCCTCAGAAACACAATAAACAACCAATACCCCCTTCCAGCAAACACACCCTCCAGAGAACCAGGGCCTTCAGCATATCAGATATAACGCTCACCGGTGGAGGGCTCAGCAGCCCAGTGCATCATTCAAATACGCAAACTCAGAAGAACTCATTTGGGGTTCAACTAGCACACCCTATGTTACACATGGGTGTAACATGTGTGCTAGCATCAAAACTTAGCAGTAGGGCTGGCGCAGTGGCTCGGCAGATACAGTGCTTGCCCAGCATGTGCAAGTACACGGGTTCGAACCCCAGCACCACGCACACAACTGTCAGAGCAACAACAGCATGTGAAAAACTCAATAAAAATTGATTCTCTCTGTCTCTTTCTCTCTCTCTCTCACTGTCCTTCTCTCTTAAAAAAAAAAAAAAACCATAACAGTGGTTCCTCTCTTTGTAGTTAAATTACAAGTCATTTTCATTTTTTCTTCTTATATTTTCCAAATTTTCTACATTATTAGTTCTGTAATCAAGGTGGGTTAAAAAGGAATTAAAAACATCTGATCAAGTTTGCATGCCATCAAAACCCTAGGGCAGCAGTGGTGGTGTTAACATTGTAAGGTTGATAGGCAAAACATCCTACAGGGCATCTCAGATGCGTCCTAGACGGTGCCAGAATCTGCTGGGGTCCCACCATTATTTTAGTTCATTAAAAACAGACGAACACAGCAAAACTGACTCCCGGTTGGCATGTTGCCTGATGAGATTCAAGATTCACAAAGGCAAGAAAGTTCATTTTCGGGGGAAATTTGCAAGCTATGTTCATGTGTACCAGTAGCTGCGGAATTAACTGACGTTGCACAGAGAAAGCCTCAGGAGTTCTCACCAGCAGCCCAATGAAGACATCTGCTGAATCGAGAAAGTTGGCCAGGACCTTAATAAGACTTCAGACTGTGTGACAAAGAGAATACAGAGTATCACTGTGGAAAAATTAATAGTGTTGTGTGCACTAACGAGCAACTCATTCTCACTGCATTTGATGGAACCATTCTGTGTCAACAGGCAAGGCTAAACCATCCAAGGCACAAGGAAGCACGTTGATTTTTAGAATAATAACAGTTCATGAGAAACGGCAGAACTAACTTTAAAAATACTTTTAAATTGGAGATACTCCATACCATCTGTTCAGAGAAGGTGAGTATAGTTCACATTTGCTTTGTGTTTCCCTAGAAAATAAGCAACTAGAAAGCAAGATTGAGACACACACGTGTATGTATTATAAAACGATAACAATGTATGTATAAAATAATGCTTTTAAAAGTATAGAATGAGGGGCTGGAGCAGTGGCACGGCAGTATGGTGCTTGCCTGGCGTGCATGAGGGCGTGGATTCAAATCCCAGCACCTCGTACACAACCAAGTGTCAGAGCAACAAAAGCCACGTGAAAACCTAAATCAAACTGATTCTTTCTCTCTCACTGTCCTTCTCAAAAAAAAAAAAAAGGTATAGAATTAAAGTTTGAAAAATGCATATACATAAATTTTTTTGTGCAGTTGAGAATTATCCTGTAGTAGAAAAAAGAACATGAAATCGTATGAGACAGTAGAGGCATTTCTATTTCTTTTTCTTTTTTCTTTATTTTTGGGGGGTGGTGGGGAACCAGGGCACTTAACCACTAAGCCACGACCCCATCCCATTTTTATTTGTTTTTGAGACAGCGTTTCCCTGAGTCACTTAGGGCCTCACTAAATTGCTTTGGAGCTGGCTTTGAACTTAATGATCCTCCTGCCTCAGCCTCCCAAGCAGCTGGGATTACAGGTGTGTGCCACCATGCCTGGCAAGATATTTCTTCAGATATGGGAAGAAATGGATTATTTTTTACATATAATTATACAATTTGTTAAATTCACTATTCAAGTTGTTGTTATGGAAAGACACTTCCTGAAATAAAAACATAAGGAAATTTAAAACATTCTAATAAAAGTAGTTTTCTGCAAATACACAAAGAAAAATAAAAGCTATGAAGATGATTGTTCCTCTGTATGGACAAGATCCCAGATACATTTTCCTAACTTGTTTTATAGAAGCATTCCTTACTTCATTGAGCTTTGATTTATTGTACTTGCAGATAGATACTGATACTACTTTGTTTTTTACAAATTGAAATTCGTGACAAACTTTTTGTCAAGTCAGTCTATTACTGACATTTTTCCAACAACTCAGATGATTGTTAGCATTTTTTAAACAATGTCATACCTTTAATTAAGGTAAATAGGATCTGCGTTTTTTGGTGGGCAAAACATTATAGAACACTTAACACACCATAATATAAACATAAATTTTTAAATCAGGTATTGGAAAGCAAAAAACTTTGTGTGACCCACTTTACTATGATATTTGCTCTGTAGCAGTATTCTGGACCAAATCTGCCCCACCTCTCAGCTATGACTGCATGGTAAACTAAAAAGGGCATGGAGTAGGGAAGAATAGATGTGAACAAGGAAAAGAAAAATCTGGGAAAATGGAAAGCATGTGTCGATGCGTATTGGAAGTAGCCATCTAAAGAACAGATAATTGCATGTTTTAATTTTCTTTTCTGCTCATCAAACCCGTGCTACATGCCGTCTCCTCTATGCAGTAATCTTGTGTCTGTAGTTTAAACCTCCTGCAACACTGATGGAGAATCAAGAACTAAATGTGAGTGAGACTCTAGCTTGATTCATGCATTCGTTTCTTCCAGGCCATCTAATGACAGATAATGAAAATAGTATTTCATTTAAAATGTCCTAAGGTAAAGTTCATTTCTAGTCATGGTCATTACACCCCAGGGCAAGAGGTGGTTAGTGTCCTCAGCTCTACTCTATCCTCATCTCCAGCCTCCTTCGCTCCTGGGCGTCCTTCCCTCCTCACCCTCTTCATTTTTCTCTTCTAGCGCCTATGACAATGACTTTCAAACTTGGGTTTAGCTGCAGATTCCCTCTTTTTACGAGGTGCGTTACATATCAAACAATTCACCAACCAAGCGACCTTTGAGGAGACAGATAGCAAAGACACCCGTCCACTGACCCAGCCCCTTCTCACTGCCAGAGGTGCCCAAGAGAATTCCGGGAGTTACAGGGAAGGGCCTCCTCCGAGCTCCATAAGCCACACTCAGAGGTCAGTTATTAATCATTCTTGATTGACTTTAGAGGGTAGTTTATAGGATAAGAAGAATACTTTTCACTGATTACTTCATTCTGTAGCTTTGTTCTGAGGCTCTGCAGATTCATCCAGAACAGGTGCCCATTTGTGTCGTCACTCGAGGGTGCCTAGCGGACAAGTGGTTTTTCGGGTGTGGTCTTCTGTATGCAAATAATATGATTCTTAATGTAGATTCATGGACCCATGTGAGGCACAGTGATTTATTGATAGGGACTTAGAACAACTCGTAGAGAAGAAGTACCTATTTATTATACTTGTTTGTTGTCCAGTCAACGCATATGAAGTCTTAGTGTTGAGACTGACATGAGCAAGAATCGTCCCAAAACAAGGTGTCAACTCCATTCTGGTGACCCAATCCCATGGGTTCCAAGAAAAGAAACACCTTTCCAGGCAGCAGAAGAATTCACCCTGGGGCCACTCTCCTAGAGTACCCTGGTATAGTCCCTTGGACACAAGTCCCAGAGCTCCTGGTCTCCCATGTGAGAGGAACGAGGCTGAGGTCTGGAGAGCACCCCAAAGGGGAGAAACTAGGAGTTGGAGGCATGAGGATCTAATCAGGGTTCCTAGATCCACTTGGAGAGCACTATTCCCAGGCACCAGAGGGGACTTTGAACTTTCTGAGGAACATACTTCAAAGGGCAAGAAGGTCTGGGAGGTCCTGAGCTGGGTACCTTGTGCACGATTTCTATGGTGGTACTACCCTCAGCATTCCCTTTAAAGACTCCCTGATCCATTCCTGATGCCCTGTCTTAATGATGATCTAACCTAGTGCTATCCAATAGAAATACAATGTGAGCCACATATGTGCTTCAAATTTACTAGTGACCAAATTTTAAAAAGTAAAGAAAGTGGGCTGGAGTGGTGGCTCGGTGGTTACGGCGCTTGCCTGGCATGCGCAAGTACATGGGTTCAAACCCCAGCACCCATGTACACAACTAAGTGTCGGAGCAATGAAAGCCATGTGAAAAACTCAATAAAAACTGATTCTCTCTGTCTCTCTCTCTCTCTCACTGTCCTTCTCGCTTTTAAAAAAAAAAGTAAAGAAAGTGAAATTAATTTCAATCATGTATTTAATCCAATTTGATATATCCAAGATGCAGTTGAGCTCATTATCCATCGATTTTCAAATACATCTACTACCAAAAATTTATGATATCCCCCAAAATGATCTTTGCAGCACTTTTATGATCATTTGTGGACATACACAGAGTGGTGAAAAAAAAGTTGAGTTGCCCAACACACACCTTTCCAGCTGAGATTGAGTAAGACCACTCTCCGCTTCGAGTTTCAGCTCTCAGACTATAAACATATGTCCTTTTTACAGTCTATTTTGTGCCATATCTTCCTCTTTTTTTTTTTTTTGCTTTTGTGTTGGTAATGATGCTACTTAAACTGGCCCCCAAGTGTAGTGTTCAAGTGCTGTCTATTTAGTGTTCCTGAACCTGAAGGTAATAAAGGACTTTTATGTGTCCCTCCAGCTTTTGTACATAGTTCTGATTTAGCATTATCCCTCTGACATATCATCTCTTCATTCATCAGCCTTCCACTGGACTAGCTTTAGGGCAGTGACTGCTTCCTCTTCACATTTTATTCGATCAATAAATATTTACTTTATCAAGCATCTTCTATGCACATGGCCCTGTGACAGGCCCAGAGGTTACTGTGATGAACAGAAATAGACTTGTGCCTGCCCTGAGGACCTTACAGACTAATAGGTGAGTCAGATGTTATTCAAACCCTCAAATGAATGAAAAAACACAAGCTCTGACATGTATTTGAAGGCATACAAGGTGTTTTTGGGGGATCAGACTCCCCTGAAGAGGTTATGCTAAGTCAGAGAAAACCCACCAGAGTCAAGTTAAAACCACCAAAATGAAACCTAAAAGAGGACAGGGAGTTTAATTCATTGAATCTCTAGCACCTAAATCAGTGCCTGGATGTAGTAGGTCTTCAATAAGAGTTTGTGAGTAAATGGATGAACTATATAAAAAAAGGGGTGAAAAGGGAAGGAAAAGACGGGGTGGGGGATATTCCAGTACTATGAGAATAGCATGTACAAAGAAAGATCCTGTTGCAGGAAGAGCACAGTGCCTACAAGGGACTGAGATGCCGGGGAGACAGGCAAAGAGTGAGGAAAAGGAAGGGATGAATGAGAGTGGAAGATTGACAGGGAACAGACTATGAATGAGTCACAGGCCACCTGCCACTTAAGAGACATGTTTTTAAGAGAGGAAGGGCAGAGGATGTCAAGACCACATTGGGCTTCAGTGTAGAGGAGGTGGAGGACTAGGCAGATTTGAGGCTGACAGTTCCATCATGAAATAAGAGATCATCACAGAAGCCTGGATAGTGCTGGTGGCTAAGGATGAAGTAAAGTGATGGATCTGAGAAATATTTGAAAGATAAAATCAAAAGAAGTTGGTGAAACAACTGTAAATAAAAAGTGACACAGAGATGTCAAAGATAACCACTGATTACCCGGCTTGTGCCAATTGGATGATGGAACTATTCTGAGAAGAATCTGGAAGAAGAATAACAGAAGTGATGGATGAATCAGAGTTTGCTCTTGGACATGTTAGGTTTCAGGGACCTTTGAGGCATGGGTTTGGAATTCAGAGAAGTCTGGGGTAGAGATATAAATTGGGGAGATGTGGTGTAAAATAGTAATTAAGCCCCAGTATCTGGCACATGGATTGTGTTTCTTAAATACTTGCTGAGCTAATGAACATTTTGAGGTGGGGAGTTTTATTAGGATATGTTGAGTTTGTAGCAACAAGGGACTAATTAATAGAAATAACTAAGTGTGCCTCTGAAGTTTTATTTTCCATAGGAGATTAACTATATAAGTTAATAATATTTAATCTTCTTCAAATATATCATATTATTTTATGTGATAGTTTATTTTTAATTATATGTCTTGGTTTTTCATGGTTTCCAACATCACTTGAGATAAAAGCTATATTGAAGATAGAATCTCATTTATTATACATAAGTTTATCCTACCATCTAAGCACTTAGAAGGCACTTTTCTCTAGTAATTAATTTTTATTTTTCTCCCTGTTCTTGTGGCACATGCACTTTTGTGTCTAAAATTATAAAGTCTCATTATCTTGGGTCTATAAATCATATTTAGCCTCAGATGCCATCAGAAAACACAAATTCAAATGAAATATCTGGAAAAAGTAGAACCTCCATAAATGCTTATTAAATGGAACTGAAGTGAGAAATCAAAGGTATTTTCCCATTCGTTCCATTCCCTTTTATCTCTGAAGTCAACCCTTTTCCCCTACCTCATCAAATATTCAAGTATGTCAAAAAAATTTCTAGCATGAGTTCTTTTGAAATGTGTATTTGTTATCATATGCAGTTATATTTTTTAATTTATATAAATGGAAAGAGGGCATGTATCTCATTGTCTTAGTCTTGTGTGTGTGCGCACACATACTACTCTAATGGAGTGACTGAGAGTAGGTAATCTATAAAAAGCAGAAATTTATTTCTTATAGTTTGGGAAGACTTGGAAGTCCAACATCAAGGGGCACACATCTAATTAGGGCCTTCTTGTTGCATTATCCCATGATAGAAGGAGGAAGGGCAAGAGAGCATGCATGTATGCCCAAAAGCAAGAGATTGAACTTGTAGTCCCAAGCTCCTTCCTAACTAGCATTAATGCATTTGTGGGGGTGGACTTCTTACGACCTAAACACCTCCCATTAAACCCCACCTCCCAACACTGCTGAATTAAGATTCCAACATATGAGCTTTGGGGACACATTCAAACCACAGCACTAATTTTGTTTCATACCTGATTTACTCAGCACTATAATTTTAGAGTCTACCAAAGTTACTAAATGAAAATGACACTTGTAGTTTTTAACTGGGTCATAGTCTTCCATAGTTGCTCATCCCTTGCCTACCCACTTGCTCCTAATGATGAACATCCAATTACCTCCTCAACTTTCCTCCACAGTCAACCTCCAGTCAACACCCTGTATGCATCCCCCATGGACCTGTAATGAGAATATTCTAAGCAGCACTCCAGGGTAGAATGGCCAGGACAAAGGGCTTATTTACTCTGAGTAGCAGCACTTCCTCCCAGGTGGCTATTCCAGGCTACTGTCCCACCAGCAGGGTAAGAGGATGCCCAACTTCACACCTACACCCTCACCAAAAGTAGTCATCATCCAATTCTTTCATCACCAAGTGAATGGGTACAAAGTGACATTCAATTTGCATTGCTCTTATTAATAAAGAGTGTGAGTATCTTTTTTGCTCTTTTATTAAACCAAAGAGAACTCTTTCAATATGAATTACCTCTTCTTTATTTTATCCATTTTTCTTTTGGGACATTTTGCTGTTGCTGATATGTGGAAACCCCTGGTATATTCTAGATATTAATCCCTTGCCAGATTTAGACATTACAGATATCTGATCCCCATTGTGTCATGATGATCCATGGGATACCAATATTTTATTTTTATCTTATTATATTTAGTAGTTCCTGATTTTTGAAATGAATTGACTTTTCCAACAATAAAAATTACATTTTCTGTGATGCTTGTTCCCTCTTTTAATTAAATTAACTAATATAATGATGCACTTAGGACAGTCTGGCATATATTAAGCATCTACTGCATGTCATTGTTATCATCACTGTACTTAATTCAAACTTGTTTTTCATGAAGTTGCCTCATATGACCTAAGTAATATAATTGCCTTAGGATACATCTAAATGATTGCCAATTAGGGTCACTGTGCTTATCAGCAAAGATGATTCAGAGGCATTTAGCAATATTATAAGAAGAAAAGAAAAAATAAGAAACACATGGACACAGTCTACTATACTGACTTATATAGGGCCTTTAGGGACCAGTGGACTTATATATGCCAGAGGAGTTATCACATTTGTAAACTTTTAGAAAAACTGTATATCCTGTGTCAAATTTATTGGAAAATATGTTTCATTGCTCTCATTTTCCTGATTCTCCCTCTTTTGTGTCTCTTTATGGTGACCCCATATTTCCTTGTTCTAGATGTTGAGAGTCACTTTCGTGTTAAAGAAGCACACTGCTGTTGTGTTCCTTTTCTACCTTTAAATCCTCCAGGTAAAGGCTGTTGAAACACTCATGGTCATGGCAGCCATGTGCTTGGCATCTCTCACTAGAGATGGGAACTTCTGACTCAGTGACATGGAAACAAAACTGAGCCAAGTTTGGGGACTACACACAAGCTGGGACTTAATTGGAGCTTCAGCCAAAGTGGGTAATTGGGGATTCAGTGGAAGGGAGACAAACTCATCAAGGGACCAGACTATGCCCCAAACAAAGGGAGATGCAAGCTTTTTATGATTTTCTGGGATAGGATAAAATCTGGTAATTTTCCACTGGCCAGGGCCACAGTTCCAAACGATGTTTATTTTTGTGCAAGACCTGTACCATTGGGCAGACACGATCAGTTTGTACCAGGACATGCTAAGTTACTCTTGCAGTTGGTGCCATCATCCTGTGCAAACATCCTGGCCTTGTGGCTCCATCTGGGCCTTTGGGCTGAAGGACTTTGGGTGCTGGTGCTGCTACAGCACCAGGGTGGGGTAGAAGAAATCACCTACCTGCTTCAACAGGCAGTCAACAGTTCTACACAGAAGGCTGAATAGGATCTGATCCCAAAGAGAAGGCAACAAAGAGGACAAACATAATATGAAGACAGAAATGTCAAGACTTTTCGTCCCATTCCAGTCACCCATCACGCATCTGCAGGCCCAAGTAAAGAGTCGGTATCTTCAGCAAAAGTGGCCTTCACTTCCTAAAAAGTAACCTAGGCAACCTCTATCGTTAGAGGTGTTATCTACAGCAAAGCCAAGTGGGAATCTAATATTGTACTGCCTAGAAGTGCAACCTCCAAAATAAGTGATTTTCTAGTTGATTAAGAAAAAGTAAAGCTAAGGGAGGGAGCATGGGGGAATCATCTCAGAAGGAGATCTCTGACCTCCATGAGAAGTCCATTTAACACAGAGGTTCTTTTGGGGGAAACATAGAAACATGGGGAACCCAAGGGGGGCAACCATGACATGGCATCAGCCTTGGCTAACTATGTAAATATACATTTGTTCTTGATTGTTTGACAATGATTCCCCCTCAACTCTAAGTACATATTCAATTAATAAAAAAAAAGTAAAACTAAAGGGATTATTTAGTTTCCCCCAAACAATAATTTCATGGTTTGCAAACTATCTGCAACTGTGCTTTTATTAGGGTCTTGTGGCAGGTCTTGTGGAAAAGAGCGCAGGGGAAAGAAGCGATATACTAGGCTGCAAAGGATGAGAATTTTTTTAGCTCGGGGTGAGTTTATTTCATTGTCCCAACCTTTTCTCCAACAATGGTGGTTACAGCTGTCTCGTTTCTATTACCACACAGCAAACTCATCTCAACCAGGCCTTCCAATCATCCCAGTGCAGAACGAAGTTGTTGGGTTCCTAGAAAACATTTTACAAAGATTTCCTTCAGTAAGTTAAATCCACATAGGCAAATGTATTGATTGTTATGTCAGAAAGATATTTTCCATCTAGATTTCCTATTTCTATAATTCCTGAGGATTGTTTGCTGGTTTGTTTGTTTTGCTGTGCTGGGGATTCAGCCCAGTAGGCAAATGCTCTACCACTGAATTATACTCCCAGCCCCTATTATAATTCTGAGATATTTTAATTAACCGTAAGAGTGGCATCCAAATTATATATGCATATATATAATATAATACATATTATGTTACATTATGTATTATACTGCATATAATACATATAAAAATGTTAGCACACATTCAAATGTAAATTTTTTATTGTATTTGGAGAATGAGGTCATACTGAATCTGAGAGATTTTCTTGCCTAAATTGTGAGATCGTTTTAATGTAAACAATAGCTACTTCCCAATTCTTTTTCAGATTTTTCATTAATATATTGTCCAGTAAATTTTTAACCATAAAACAGGATGATCATTATTGTTATGGGTATCATAGTATTATCACAGTGAAAACAGTAGGATGCCATTCACATCGGCAAATTTCTCCTCAAACTTGCACATTACTATTCCCTTAGAAGCATTTTACCAGTTGAGTATCCTTTATCTCAAAATTCTTGGGATCCGAAGTGTTTCAGATTTGGGAATTTTTGTTGGCTTTCAGAATATTTGCATGTACATAATGAGATATGTTAGGGTTAGGAACCAAGGTTTACACAAATTTTACTTGTGTTTCAAATATACCTTTTACATATAGAAGGTAGCTTTACAATGTGTTGGTGGGTAAACTTAGACTCAAGGATTAGTTCTGACCTAGGTTAGCAAAGCTTCATGGCATAGAATTCCCTACATGTGGTGTAATGTAAGACCTCAAAAAGTATCAAAATTTGGAGAATTTTGAATTTTGAATTTTCAGATTGTGAATGCTCAACCTGTATTTTCTCCCCCCAAAAATAAACTACTCGGAATAGCTAAATGAGATTTTGATGCATTTTAAATGACGTTCAGTGTTTTGCTTTTCCAGATTATAGAACTGTCACATTATGAATCAAAACAATGAAAGAGAAGGCTCAGTGTTAGCAGCGGGCTTTGTTTTAATACATTGAGTATGTTTTCTTAGTGATTTTGTAAACTTTAACCATCTGTTCCTGAGCTATCAGGACCACATATTTCTCTGCAAGCAAAACCAGAAGCAATATATTTAACAATTGTGTATATAAGACTAACCATTTGAAAATCTAGAAGAATGGAACAAAGTCACACTGAAGTCATAAAGCTAGCACTTTAGCAACTCTTCCAGAGATGCCTTTGCAAACATTTTCGGAGTATATTATTTGCATGTGGATTGGGGATGACCATTGAGACTGAACAGATGAATAGATACATTTGGCATTGATTTTTTGTTACTGTTCCTTCAACATAGTCTTACATAGTGAAGGGAACTGTTGTTACACATTCATGAGCCACATGGATGTTGACAGAGCAAGCCAAGGCTGATGCCATTTCATGATCTCTCCCCCTTCCAGTTCTCCCTGATCCTATGTTTCCTCTTCTTTACCCCCATGTTTGTTGGGCTTCTCATGATGTGGAGAATTCCCAAGTGAATTGATAACCCCCCTTCTCCCTCCCTCCAGCTGCCTAGATGACCCCCCTAATTCCTCCCTCCCCTCCCTGCCCCTCTTCCCTTCACCCCCTAGCATCATAGCCATGGTTCCCCCTGCTCCTGTAAAAATCCACCCCATTTGACGTTGTTTAGTGCAGATTTCCTTCTTAGTTTCTCTGGCTTCTCACTACTCTACATGGAGTGTCTTATATTGAAAAGTGAACAAGTTCAGAAGATTCTCTCTCAGCTCAGCAACTGACAACCAGAGCCACTGGAATCTAATATTGTCCTTGGGAGAAATATCATGAAGAATTTAAATGTATCCTCATCATTTCTGACTTCTTCCTTTATGGTAAATTTCCTGCGTGAAAGAATTTAAAATACTGTAGTATCTTTGCAAATAAACTGCATTTCACTACTATGTAAGTCAGCTTTCCATCACTGTGACCAAAATGCCTGACAAGAACAACTCAGAGGAGGAAAAGTTTATTTTAGCTCACAATTTTAAAAGCTCATTCTATTGCTCTGGGCCCAAGTAAGGCAGAAAATCAAGGCAGAAGGACATGGGGAGGGAAACTGCTCAGAACAAGGCAGCCAGGAAGCTGAGGGGTGGGGGAGCCACAGGAAGGATGAACCCCTCCAGGGCATGCCTCCAGTGACCCACCTCCTCCAGTCACACCTGACCCCTTAGTTCTTTCAAACTAGGATGGACTGGTTAGGTTTCAGCTCTCTGGATCTAATCACTTCACCTCCAGACATTCCTGCATTAATTAGCACAGGAGCTTGAAGGACACCTCACATCCAAAACTTCACATCTTCTTATATTCTGCTGTTTGCTTTGTTTGCAGCTAAATTGATCCTTCCTATGAGGATCAATTTCTGACTCCTCCAGCTCCTCTCCTGTGCTCTGCCAACAGGTCCTATTCTTATTCTATCCAGGCCTAACACCCAGGGTTGATCTAGAAAGTTATTTTAATTTTTTATAATTTTTTTCCTTAAAACCAGTGAGTGAAATCATACAGAAATACTTGCAAAGGGACAGCCTTCCAGTTTTGATAAAGAGTAAGCTAGTGCAAGGTGCTGGGGGTACTTTCTCCAGGAGTGGAATTGGCAGCCCAGCAGGAGTGGGTAGAAGCAGGGAACCAGACTGAGGCAGAAAAGGCACCAGAGGACTGCAGTTGAAGAAGGGGCCCACTCTCAATGCTGACTCGATGCTTGTACCACCCAGAAAGTAAGTGCCTCCTTAAATTTTGTGTGTGAGGGGTGTTGGGGATGGGGGACCAGGGGTGTCTCACTCCTTTCACCCCCAACCCTGGGAACTATACTTATCCTTGACCCTTTTATTTTTTTTGTTCTCTTAAAATTAGTTTTCCAGGTGACCCAATTGTAGACCTAGTGTGTAATCCTAATATAAATTATTTTAAAACACAATATTGCTTAACTGGGAGAGTGTTTGCTTGTTTGTATGTTTTTGCCAAATACAGTAAGGTTTATTGTTTGAATTAAAAGACTTCAGATTTTGCAAATATGCATTCTCCACAAAAGCTTTAGAAAAAGATGCTTTTTTTTGTTTTTTTTTTTTTGTTTTTCACAAGTTTTCCATCACTCAGAATCACATCAGAGAGACTTTCCTTTCCACATGGCTCTATATGTCACCAACTTGAAACAAAATGACAGATAAAATGATTCTAAGCATTATGTCACCTGTGGTGGCTGAAAGAGGTGGCACTCAGTGGATCCAGGCTGGTTGGGAACTTCCTGGGACAGATCAGGGTGGGAGGAAGAATGGGAATAGTTTCTCGGATGCCCAGAGCTACCTATGGGACAAGAAGGCAGGAAAAAGCCCACCTGAGTGCAGCTGATGGACTTCCACCTGCTGTCTTCACGTGGGTAGAGCTGGCAAAAGATAGCTCCAATCCAAGAGGGCAAAGTCCACCCAGCTGTCAAAATCGAGGACTCTCAGCGCAAGCACAACATGGTTATTCTGTAGAATGCAGCAAATCTTACAAACCGGACTCTTCTCTTGGGCATGCTGGCTATTCTGTTTGCCTCCCCAAGATCCCTCTGCCCTACTGAGTGCCAGGGGACTGGTGGCTCTAAACTGCTCCTCCCAGCTCTTGGCCTTTGGAATCTGGTTGGTTTCAACCGATAGTTGACACTGGTAGGAGATCAGAGAGCATAATGAGAAAACATTCAGGTATTTCTTCCACTGCTCCTTGCTTCAGGCATGGACTGGCCATGGCTGCTGACTGTTTTGATGACAGCTCCTGAGAGGAAGTCCTTCTGCAGTCCCAGTGCTCATGGGCTCTGGTCACACAATTTCTTCGTCTTGCTTCTTTAGGCCATCAGATGGTAGTGGCTTCCTTCTGATGCTAGTTCCCTGAGGGCCCCATATGCCTGGTGAGTTTCCTTCAGTCTGCCCACAGATCTGCAAATTGCCACTTTTTAGTTAAATTCTTTTGAGGGGGATTCTCTTTCATGCTAAAAGCCTGATTGATGTATATGATATATATAATAATACATTTTTATAGTTTATAGAATAAATTATCTTCATTTCCCACTAAACAAAACAAATTGATTTGAGTTCACCTTACAAAATGTAGGAAATCAGGGAGAGAAAGAAAATATAAAACTAAGAAAGGAAATGCATTGGAAGGAATGGAATTCCTTCAATTCACAAGTTTTCCATCACTCAGAATCACATCAGAGAGACTTTCCTTTCCACATGGCTCTATATGTCACCAACTTGAAACAAAATGACAGATAAAATGATTCTAAGCATTATATCACCTGTGGTGGCTGAAAGGAAGCAGGAATGGAAGCAGTGCAATAGCGGGTATATAATACAATTAACCATCCCAGGAACCTAGAAAATTCATAAACTAGATAGGAACTCTCAATGATCAGGAGGTAATTAGACCAATTAAAAATTATTTTTACTGTTATCAACCTACATAACATTCTAGATTTAGTGAGTAGTTTCCTCTGCTTTTGAACACAAATGGGATACGTATTTTCCTGATGTTTTCGTTTACTCAGACAAGGGAAGGAAATGTTTTTTAATTCATCTGACTAAAATGAAACAAACACACACACACACAAAGAAAAAGAAAACATTTAACGTTTTGTTATCTGTTCCACTTAAATTGCTCAAGTCAAGTGCCTCTTGACATTCACAAGTCCCTGCCTCGGGCGTTAAGCATCATGTCCTTACACAGACGCTAGACAGCTCACGAAGTGCAGCATGTGGGTGTCAACACAGGCGCAGTGCGGGCTCCACTCTAGGAGGTGTGCATTGCTTGATGAGTTCTCTCCAGCTTGCTAAGCATCAGGGCAAACATACATTTTATTCCCCAAGTGCATCGTTCAGATAAGGCCCTGTGCTTTCAATCTTTATAATTATAGTGGCCAGGAAGGTGTTCTTAAATCTGAATCAAATTTTCTTTTGTGTCACAGGCAGAAAATAATTTCCAAAGAATCCATATAGAGAAAGAAACTAATCACTCATAAAGAAAAACTCTACTCTGAGACTTTGGAGTGTATCCGTGTGGGAGTAGGTGGGTGATGAGAATCTTCATTTAAAAGCGATAAAATGGTTCTCAGTTTTAAAAGAAGGACCAAAATATGAATAGAAATGTCTTCCCGAAAGCTTTCCCCTAGGGTTAGTTTCCATTCAGCCAAAGGCATTGGTGGCGTTATTTTAACACGACTTGGAATGCAGCAGTTCTGCCTGGCATCACTTTCCACAGCACTGAGCCAGCAAGTGGCAAAGCAATTTTTTCCCATTGAAACAGAACTTAATATGTCACTTTTTTTTTGTTAAGAAAATATGCTAATTATGTGTTCTACTAACTCTTTTCTACCAGAGTTCCCACGGTGGTAGACAGAGAAGTGTAACAATTCCTCTCTGAGGTTCTACAGCCAGAGGGTGCTCAGTGGTACAGCACAGGCGTGTTCTGGTGTCCCTTTTTGTCCCCAGTGGAGAAACCAATTTGGGGAACACAAGTTGTCAGGCATCAATGGGTTACTGGCCTGCAGGAGCCTGAGATATAGACTCCTTTCACATCCATAGGACCCAGGTTGCCCATGCAAATTAGTCCATTTGTCCGCAATCTGAACACCAAGAGAAAAGACACTGCTGAGCTCAGTTAAGTTTAGTGACAAATTTCCCCTATGGCTGAGGGCCTTCTTGCGTCACATTTTCATAACAGATAAAGGTTGCATGAAAAAATATATACTCTTATATAAAATGCTGCAAGCACTGTGGAGGTCTCCCAAAAAATTAAACATAGACTTCCATCTTTAGGGAGCATTTAACATCCAACTCTGGCAGCGCCCTAGACCCATGTATTTCTGCTTACGACAAGTTCTATGCATTCTAATAGTAACGAGCAAAATGCAATGTGCTGGAGGTTGACACTGATTTAAAAGGAGTTAATACAATAGCAAAGCTATCCTATATAGTCTTATTTTGTCTGTAGTTCCATTTAGGATATTGGCAAGATTCAGAAATAATACTCTAGCAATTGGATCCATAGTACCAGAAGCAACAGCCATGTACACATCTGCAAGCTTAAACAGATGCAAAAAAAATTGGTTGTTTCATTTCTCTATGGACTGTTTAAACAATTTTTCAAGCATCAAGGACCAAGAAATAATTGTCCCTCTGCTCCAAATAGTATTTTAACAAATTATGGAAAATTCAAGAACCAAATCTTCTAATTGTGTCCAATTCATCTGTCTGCTTATAGATATCCTCTATCAGTTCTGTAAAACAAACTTTCCTGCTATATGAAATGTGTCCTTAGTAAGGAAGCAGCTATTGGTTAGTTTTGTTTGGAATACTCTATTAATAATATAATATCTTGAAAAAAATGCTTTCTTCTTATAAGCGATTTCGGCAAAGTGGCTGTCTATAAGATCAACACCAAAAAATCACTAGCTTTCCTGTACTCCAGCAACAAGTCTGTGGAAGAAGAAATCAGGAAGTCTGTCCCATTCACCGTCTCCTCCAATAAAATAAAATATTTGGGCATCAATCTTACAAAGGATATTAAGGACCTCTACAACAAAAACTGTCAAATACTAAAAAAAGAAATTGCAGAAGACCTGAGTAGATGGAAAAACATTCCATGTTCCTGGTTAGGCAGAATTAATATAATCAAAATGGTCATTCAACCCAAAGCCCTATACAGATTCAATGCAATCCCCATCAAGATACCAAGTCATTCTTCACAGATATAGAAAAATCAATTCTCAAGTTCGTATGGAATAACAGAAGACCCAGAATAGCCAAAACATTACTCAGCAAGAAGGAAGAAGGAGGTGGTATCTCAATTCCTGACCTGAAATTATACTATAGGGCTACAGTAACAAAAACAGCATGGTATCGGTATCAAAACAGAACTGAAGACCAATGGAATAGAATAGAGGATTCTGAGACAAGCCCCCATACCTTTAACTATCTGATATTTGATAAAGGGGGAAAAACCATAGTGTGGAAGAAAGATAGCCTGTTCAACAAATGGTGTTGGACAAATTGGACAGCCGTGTGTAGACAACTGAAGCTGGATCCTTACCTTTCACCCTGCACAAAAATTAAATCAAAATGGTTCAAAGATCTGGATATTAAACCAGCAACTTTACATTTGCTTGAAAAAGAAGTAGGATCAACACTACATGATATAGGAGTCAGCACCGCCTTCCTTAACAAGACTCCCATAGCACAAGGAGTAAAGTCAAGAATAAATGAATGGGATGCAATTAAACTAAAATGCTTTTGCACAGCTAAAGAATTAGTCAAGAGTATCGAGAGAGATCCTACAGAATGGGAGAAAAATCTGCCTGCTACACCTGGGACAGAGGGCTAATATCCAGAATATATAAAGAACTAAAAAACTAAACATCAATAATCCAATCAAACACAAATAATCCAGTCAATAAATGGGCTATGGAACTAAAAAGAAACTTCTCAGTGGATGAAGTCCAGAA
This sequence comes from Aplodontia rufa, assembly GCA_004027875.1. Taxonomy (NCBI): domain Eukaryota; kingdom Metazoa; phylum Chordata; class Mammalia; order Rodentia; family Aplodontiidae; genus Aplodontia; species Aplodontia rufa. The sequence continues at coordinate 59,595 of PVKS010001300.1, forward strand.
AGCCCATCAATGTATGAGAAAATGCTCTACATCATTAGCAATCAGAGAAATGCAAATCAAAACTTCAATGAGATTCCACCTCACTCCTGTTAGAGTGGCAAAAATGAATATGAACAACGACAGATGCTGGAGAGGCTGTGGGAAAAGAGGAAAACTGTCTCATTGTTAGTGGGACTGCAAACTGGTTCAGCCACTCTGGAAAGCAGTGTGGAGACTCCTCAAACAATTAGGGCTGGAACCACCTTATGACCCAGAAAATACTCACTCCTGGATATTTTCCCAAAAGAGTTAGAATCAGCATATTGTAGAGATATGGCTTCATCAATATTTATAGCAGCTCAATTTACTATAGCTAGATTATGGAACCAACCCAGATGCCCTTCACTCATGTAGATTCAAAAACTTTGGTACATATATACAATGGATTACTACTTGGCTATTAGAGAAAACAATATTATGACTTTTGCAGCCAAATGGATGGAGATGGAAAAAATTATGCTAAGTGAAATATCCTAATCTCAGAGATGAAATGACCGAATGTTTTCTCTCATTTGTGGAAGCCAGAATACAACTGGAAACAGTATGATAGATAGCTAAGTTAATAATTGCCTCAAAGTGTATGAATTTTTACATGAACAGGGGGAAACTTGCCTAGGACGCTGGGAGACATAGGCAGGCAGCCGTGGAGAGGGGAAGGATTAGGAAGGATATCAAGGAGACTGGAGGGAGGGAGTATGGTGGAATCAACTCAAAGGGAAACCACCTACCTCCACAAGAAGTCCATTTAACACAGGGGTTTAATTGGGAGAAACATGGAACCTTGGGGAACCCAAGGGGGGAAATCATGGAATGGCATCAGCCTTGGCTTGCTATGTGAATATACATTTGTTCTTGATTGTTTGATAATGATTCTCCCTTAATTGTAAGTCCATATTCAACAAATAAAAAAGAAAAAAGAAAAAATGCTTTCTTGTAGGAGAATATGTTTTTCAACTCTTATTAATAGTTTATCAACACAATGCAGTGAATCATTGATAGATACAATTCTCAGATTTTTATTTTCCATTTTATATTTGTATTTTTTCCATATCCTGGTTTCTTTTACTCTTATAGGCTTAATGAAAAATTTTAAGGTCCCTAGAATGTGACCATGTCTTAGTGAGCTACTTAATCAACTTCATTTTTATTCATGCATAATTTAATTTGATTTGAAACTGATTATCACCTAATTAATCAGATCAAATAGTGATTCAAGCCAGTCAGTACACTAACCCTGCTGAGTTCATCTATTTGGGTTCCATATATATACAGGCATTACCCAAATGGCTTGCATATGGTAATTTAATTTGCTGATGCTAAAACCAGAAGATAATTCTCAGTAAGCTGAAGTCAGCATTTGCTTTACTTTGCTTTCTCCATGTCTCACTCATCAATTACTCCTTCCATTCACCTAGTTGAAAGATTGAACCTACTTATGTAGTCTAGACCAATATAGTAACAGCCTTGGGCCCCTTCTTGAATTTTCCTGTGGAGGTATGGGTTTCATCCTATTGATTATGAGTTCCTCAAACAATTACTACCCAAATAGGTTATTGAACTTATATCAAAGATTTTAAATCCTATAATTCCATGTTCTGGTTTGCTATCTATTTTCTCTTATACTTTTTGTTTGGTCACTTGGTCAAGACATCTATGTGCGCATCTGTAATCCCAGCTAGTTGGAAGGCTGAGGTTGGAGGATCACAATTTTGAGGCCAGGCTCAGCAACTTAGGAAGACACCGTCTAAAGTAAAAAAATCAAAAGAGCTGGTGATAGAATGATGCAGATACAGCTCAGGGGTAAAGTGCCCCTGGGTTCCATCCTCAGTGAAACAAACAAACAAACAAAAAAACCCTGTGTAGAGAATTTGGGCTACAAAATACAGTATTTTTAAATAACTTCCACGTGTTTGATTATTTTAATTAATAAATGTGTACTGAGCATTTTTAGGGCACCAGGCTTTATGGTGAGCTGAGGCAGATGCAGTCTGGTCCTCAAGGAATTTATAGAACCATTTGAGATATTCAACCCTCAAGCCAAGGGTTAAAGATATGCTTAGGGATCGACTCACTTGGAGGCAAGAACAAGTCCCTTTCATTGCTAACAATTCTCTTAGAGTTCTCCAAATACAGAATTTCCTTGACTTATAATCCTATATAATTAAAATATCTAAGTAAGTGCTGAGGAAATCACAGTGGAACTCTGCAGGTTGCATTTTTTCTTCCAAGAATCACTAACACTCACTCCTCCTGTCCGTTCAAATTTTCCAGGCACTCATCCCAGGTAATGGATTCCCCTCAGGGGAATCAGCATTTTGGTCCCATAATTCAGAACATCTAAATCTCTCTTGAATACATTATATGCAAATTCATAAAGGTCTACTCTTACTTCTGTTATATACTTTGTCTTAATATCATTCTTCACATCTGCAGACTGAGCCAACGTGTAGGTCCTGAGCCTGGCCCCCTGCCCTTGCTCATTTAGGATGGTGATGTCCTGAGCAGCTTAATGGCTGGATAGCTGCTCTCAGATCACCTCAAATAAACTCAGTGAAGTTAAATATTGTTCACGTTTTATGACCACAGTATGTACAGAATGAATACAAAATGGAGAGAAGAGGAGGGAAGGAAGGAAAAAGGAAGGAAAAGAGTCACAAAACGTTTGGGAACTAAGCAAAAACACAAATATGGGGCTGGAGCAGTGGCTCAGTGGTAGAGAGCTTGCCTGGCAGGCACGAGGACCCAGGTTCCATCCCCAGCACCACATACACAACTGAGTGTTAGAAAAACAAAACCCAGATGAAAAAATAAATAAAATTGATTCCCTCTCTCTATCTCATATACTTGCTCTCTCTTTAAAACGCACGCGCGTGCACACACACACACACACACACACACACGCACACACAATTAGAGCAGGTAGACCAGAAGGTCAGAAAGCATGACTGCTGAAAAGATGCAGAACCCTTCCTGACAGAAGGTGGTAAAAGCCTCAATCCTTCTCACCAGCTCATCTTACTGACCCAGGATCCCTGTCTGTCTTTTCCTTTAAGTTTCTCACTGTCCACTAAGTCATTCATCAAGCATCTGTCAATACTGGGTAGGCCCTCGATGCAATGCCAAGCAATTTACCTACTTCACCCTCACTTAATCCTCCTGATAGACCTGTGGGGTCAGCAGGGACTATGTAGTCTCAACAAATATTTGTTGAAAAGGTAGCTTTAATAAAATATAGCCAGGTGCGGTAGTGCATGCCTGTAATCCCAGCAGTTTAGGAGGATGAGGTAGGAGGATCACAAATTCAAAGCCAGCCTCAGCAACTTAATGAGACTCTGACTCAAAATAAAAAATAAAAATGTCTGGGGATATGGCTCAGGGATTAAGCACCTCTGGTTCAATTCCTGGTACTCAAAAATAAATAAATAAAAATAAAATGGAGACTGTACTGGGATGGAACACATTTGGGACTTGTGGAAGCTGACAAGGAGACTATCGGAGGAGTGCATGGACTCCCTCACTTCCCTTTTCCCACCATCTAGCACAGATGGCAGCAGCCAGTGTTTGTTGAATGAATAAGTGAACTATGAATAAATTAAAACAAAGAAAATCTACCCATGGGCAAATCAGATTGCTTCAAAGCTTTATTTAGGAGTTGATAATTATAAAACTTCTTCCCTTAAGGCAGGCTTCCATTCTGATATTGCCATTGCTAAGCCTGAATAAAACATTACAAGTTCTTCCTTTTTAAAAGCACATTTGAATTTCATCTGTTAAACAAAGCCAGCTTTCAAGTAGATTTTTCTCATCTCCTCTTCCTGCTGCTATATATCCTGTGTCCACAAACAACAGATGAAAAGTGGAGGAAACTCAGTTTAAAATATATATTTTTTTTTGCACGGAAGGAAAAAAAGTTAAAAAAAAGAAAAAAAAAGCAGTCCTAAGGTTTTTATTTGTTTGTTTGTTTGGTTGGTTGGTTCAACTCGTTTTGGGGATTGCAGATGGGAGTGGTTCGTTTTGCATTGCTTTAAACACAGCCTTATGCTTCTCTATAGTTTTTATTTCCCTCCAATCAGAAGTATCACAAAGTTCTTTACCAATTATACAGCAAGGAAATTGTGTCATTATATAATGTCACAGATTGTGACAATTCTAAGCCAAAAAGCAGCTTCACATGCTGAAAAGTACAACAGGAAGGAAAAAACGTTAACAAATGGGCTCATCTAGCTGATTATAGACACGGGGCCTGGGAGCTCGCGCTCTGCAGGCGCAACAGCATCAACCATCCGCGGACCGCTCCGCGCAGCCAGCGAGCGCGTTGAAAGCAGCGCCGACGCGCACGGACTGGTGTCGTGCTCCCCGCAGCTGACTCAGTGCGGCACCGACCTGGCCTCCTCCGCAAATGTCCTCGGAGGTCATCAGACCCTGTTAATTTTCTTCTAATATTTCATTAATGAGTCAGAGGCAGGCACGCAGTCAAATTTCCCGAACTCGTTACAGAACTGTTTCCTGCCCTCGGGACCGGTGACCGCCTGGCCCGCCGCTTGCTGGGGTGTTTGGCAGTTGGGAGCAGGGAAACAGGTTCGTCCGAGTGGCGTTTTTGATTCCCATACGTGGCTAATTTGCAGGTGGGAATCCATGTTATCACTGACCTATATTCTTTCAAATGCATCTGCTGCTTTTCGTGGACTCTTTTTCGTGCTCTTTAATGTTCCGTGGTTAATCTGTAAACAGATTCCTGCCGACTTCTAATGCATTCTAGAGTCTTTGCTCTCGTCTCTGACGCTGGCCGCACAGGGCTGCACGGACTAGTTGCAGAGGTGTCCACGGGGAAGGGAGCTAACGCTTCTGAGCGCCTACTTTCAGCCAGGTCTGGAGCCAGGTGCTTTCCATGCTCAAAACCATGACATAGTATCATAGCCCCATTGTATCAGGAGAAAAGTGAGACTTCAAGGGACTTCAGCCGCATTTCACAAATTATGGTCCACAGAAGTCACAAATCAGAGACCTCACCTGGAACCTTCTAAAATTCAGATTTCATGGGCCCCACTATTATGGGAGGTTGGTGGGGGGACCTAAATAACCCCTCTCCCTTCTCCCTTTAATTGTTCTTACTTAGTGTTTTTTCTTTTTTTAAGAGAGAGGGACAGTGAGAGAGAAAGAGAGAATTTTAGTTTTTCATGTGGATTTCATTGCTCTGACACTTCATTGTGTACATGGTGCTGGGGTTTGAACCTGTGTACTCGTGCATGTCAGGCAAGCACCATAACCACTGAGCTACCACTCCAACCTCCTTACTTAACTTTGAGATAACTAATTTTGGAAGTCACTCAGCAGGGCAGCACATTATTATTTGTTGTGTAACTAACACCTCTGACCCATGGGTTAAGATGATAGTGGTTGACCAGGTTACTATCACTGAAGGCCACATTTACTGAAAACACTGACTCTTCACTTGGGCCTACAGATGTGTGACTAGAATGGGTTGAAAAGACTTGGTATCTCTGCCTTCACATTATCTCCATCTCCTGAGCTTTGGGTCAGATTCTAGTCTATACCACAAGGAGACAGGTTGATCCTTTGAGAAATATTTTAGCCAAATCTATAACATAAGGTTAACTTGACCCAGATCTGCCAGTCTCTCTCACCCTACTTTAAGGCTAAAGATATCTACCAGCCACCATGACTGGAAACATGGGACCATGAAAGAGTGGAAAGAGGTGGCACCTGAATTCCCAGAAGATCTCCACCTATTCCCAAAAAGGCACGACTGTTCCTTCCCTCCAATAGCCCATCTCTTTCCTGCACCATTCCTATCTTGCATCTGTAATCTCTCAACACCTGGGGCTGCAAAGTTGATTTGTGAGCAAAATCCCTCTTCTCCATTCTTTACGCACTGAATAAAGCTGATCTTTTTTCCCACCAGCACTGGGCTCTCAGACATTGCTTTTTCCACCACCATGAAACCTCTTCGTTGGAATTTCTAAAGTAGAGCACTGGAATCTGAATTTTAGTAAGTTCAGATCGCATACTGAGGTTTCGCTGGATGAGTAATCTACCCAAAGTCCTCCTGCCAGGAAGGAGCAGAGCCAGGTTCCCACTCAGGTCGGCGGACTCCAGAGCCCACACCCTTGCCCTTTCTGAGCTCCCTTCAGGCTCTAATATTCTGACATCTAATGAATATAACCAACTTAAAGTCATCAGAGTAACAATAATAGTTTTTTTATTGAATGCCTACTACAAGGTAGGGCTACGTTAAGTATACTTAACAACACATTTCAGTAATCCTCACATCATCCTGATGGGATCACTATTATTTTATGGTTATTCCTGTTTAACATACATGGAAACTGAGGCTTGCAGAAATTATTTTAATCCCTAACTAATTGTGGCAAAGATGGTGTCAAGAACTGGCTTCAAGGGACAATTTGATTGAGCAAGTCAAGGTGATTTCTATGTAAATGAAGCCGTATGACAAATCCCTTTGTCCTCTTTCCCAGACAGCCACTCCTAAACCAATCCAGTATGGAAATTGTGGAGCTTTTGCAGGTCTCAGTGGAAAGCCTATAATTAAGGAATCTTCATCCTGTGCTGCTACACAACCTGGGCACCTATTTCTTTTTGACATAAGTAATTAATTTCAGTTCAGTTCAATTCCACCAAATGCTTATGGAACTCTCAATATGGAACAGGTGTGTGCTGAGCCCTGGAAGAGACAGGAAGGTAAATTAGACAGCACTTGGTGCTTCTAAACCTCACCAGCTAATGAGAGAGGGAAATTCAGACAGCAATTTTGTAATCAAGATTACAAAACACAATCAAAGAACAAGGAGGGCCTGGATAATCTCGACTAGGAGAGAAAGAGCTCACACATTCAGCCACTGCCCAAGGACCTGCATCTTTCTTTCTCACTATTGTTCCTGTTCTGCTCATCCCTAGAGTACCTGGGAAGATAGACCAAAGACATGCTATCTGGAAGGGCAGTCGGGGATGCCAGCAAGAGGGGGAAGGCGGATCAGATCCTTGGGATGCACTGAGCTGCTATGCCCTGGGGCAGCTTGGAAGGCAGCCTCCGATCCCTTCCCTCAAGGATTCTGACTTCCACTTGAGAAAAACTGTCTCATTGGATGCTATTTTCATCAAGGATTTATTCCATTTACCTGAAACTCATATTATCATATTATCGTTCGTTTATCAAAATATGCCAAATGCTTAAATCCATATTTGCAACATAAACTCTATATACAGAAATTTTAAAATGTACTGCCTTACACTGAGCACTAGTAGATATTATTTAAAGTTTACTATATCTGAGGAATAACCCCCAAATGTTCCTGTGTAGCCCATTCTAAATCAATGAAGAAACAAATGTTAATTTATTAAAAAAAAAAAGCCAAACAAATATATATAGGAAGAAGAGGAAGAGGGGAAGAAATAAGAAGGAAGAAGAAGAGGAAGGAAGAGGAAGAGAAAGAAACACTTCTCTCATTAGTCTTAGTTCACTGTGAACAGCCACAACTGGTAAATAGCTATATTTTGTTGTCACCGTTGGAAATACTGAACACCTACATGAGTGCAAAAAAGAAAAGAAATAAAAAAATGAAATTCATCCAGACATAGACCTCATATGCTTCACAATAATTAACTCAAAATTGATCACAAATCTAAATGTCAAATGTGAAATCATAAAACTCCTGAAGATGTCATTAGAGAAAATCTAGATGAGTTTGGGCATGGTGTTAATTGTTAAATACAATACCAGCCAGGTCTGGTGGCACATGTCAGTAATCCCAGCAGCTCAAGAGGCTGAGGCAGGAGGATCGCGAGTTCAAAGCCAGTCTCAGCAACTTAGCGAGGCCCTAAGCAACTTAGCGAGGCCCTAAGCAACTTAGCGAGACAGTCTCAACACTAAGAATAAAAAGAGCTGGGGATGTAGCCACTGGGTTCAATCCCTGGCACCAAAAATTAAAAATAAAATAAAAATACCAAAGGCAAATTCCATGAAAGAAATGATTAATAAACTGGATTACACTAAAATTTAAAAACTCTGTTCTGTGAAAGACATTGTCAAGAGAATGCGAAGATAAACCACAGGCTTGGATAAAATATTTGATAAAGGAATATTATCCAAACTCTAAGAAGAACCTCTTAAATAATCCAATTAAAAAAGACTGAAAAGACACCTCATTGAAGAGAATGTACAGAAAACAATAAGATATTTAAAAATGCTCAAGAATTGCAAATGGAAACAAGACCCACTGCAGCCCTGTCAGAGTGGTGAAAATCCAAAACACTGGCAAGACCAAACGATGGTGAGGATGTGGAACAACAGACACTCTCCTTCACTGTTGCTGGCAGTGCAAAAGCACACAGCCACTTTGTTTTTGTTTTTGTTGTTTGTTTTTGTTTTTAATTTTTTTGGGTGCATTATAGTTGCACATAATGATGGGATTTGTTGTCACATATTCCGAGATGCACACCATACAACAACGTAACTTAGTCAACATTCCCCCTGCAGCACTCCCCCATCTCCCTCCTCCCATGCCCTGGTCCCTTGCCTCTCTTTCTGGGGTATATATTTTTTCTAATATACCCAAGTATAGTGACATAATTCTTATACCTATGAAGAACATTTCTTTTATATATGTGACAATAGTATGTACAATGACAAATTTATAAGTTTGGAGTGTACCTTGTTTTAACTCAGTTCCAGCATTTCTCCTTCCCTATCTCCTACTCTCTGTTCTTTTTAGATATATTTGACAATAGGATTAAACATTGACATTTGTGTAAAAGCATGCAGTCCCGAATGTCCTCCCTCCCTGCTCCTTTCTCTTCCCTTTACTGGTCTTCCTGTTGCTTACTAAGTGGCTTTTCCCCCCTTTTTTTAGTGACTCTTTGATATATGTACTGATGAGATTCATTATAATGTGTTCATATATGAACATGAGCAAGTTAAGTCTGATTCCTCCCATTAATTTTCCCAATTTCATTCCTCCTTCCTCCGTTTCCTTCCCCTTTGACTATTCCTCTGTTCTTTTCCTTATTTCGGATTAGCTTCCACATATCAGAAACAGCATTTTACCTTTGGTTCTTTACAGACTGGCTTATTTCACTTAGCATGATATCCTCTAGCTTCATCCATTTGTCAGCAAATGACATAATATCATTCATCCTTACGGCTGAGTAACACTCCATTGTGTGTGTATAACATAATTTCTTTATCCATTCATCAGTTGAAGGGAAACTGGTTGGTTCCATTGCTTAGCTGTTGTGAACTGAGCTGCCGTGAACATTGGTGTGGCTGCATCACAGTAGAATGCTCCTTTTAGGTCCTTTGGATATATACCAAGGAGTGGGATAGCTGGGTCAATTGTGGGATTCATTCCTAGTTTTTTGAGGCATCTCCAAACTGCTTTCCGGATTGGTTGTACCAGTTTGCAGTCCCACCAACAGTGTATTATTGTACCCTTTTCCCCACATCCACATCAACATTTGTTGTTTGTATTCTTGATTATTGATTGCCTTTCTAACTGCAGTGAGGTGAAATCTCAGTGTATTTTTAATTTGCATTTCTCTAATTGCTAGAGATGTTGAGCATTTTTTCATGTATTTGTTGACCATTTCTATTTCTTCATTTGAGAAGTGTCTATATAATTCTTTTGACCATTTATTGATTGGGGTATTTTTTTTCTTGATGTTATGTTTTTTTTTTAAGTTTTTTGTACATCCTGGATATTAATGCCCTGTCCAAGGTGCAGGAGGCAAAGATTTGTCTCCCCGTTCTGTATGCTCTCTTCATTATTTTCTTTGCTGTGAAGAAGCTTTTCAATTTGATGCCTTCCCATTTATGACTTTTTCTTTTACTTGTTGTGCTTTGGGAGTCTTGTTTAGGAAGTCAGTTCCTGAGCCAATGTGTTGGAGTGTTGGGCCTACATTTTCTTCTACTAGGTCAGAGTTTCTGATCTAATTTCTAAGTCTTTGATCCACTCCCAGTTGAGTTTTGTGTAGGGTGAGATTCATTATACTACATGTGGATTTCCAATTTTCCCAGCACCATTTGTTAAAGAGCCTGTCTTTTCTCCAACTGGCATTATTGGTTCCTTTACCAAGTATGAGTTAACTGTATTTATATGAGTTTGTCTCTGTGTCTTCTATTGTACCTTGGTCTTCATTTCTGTTTTATTGCCAGTGCCACACTGTTTTTGTTACTATAGCTCTGCAGTATAATTTGAAGTCCGGTATTGTGATAGTGATAGCTCCAGCTTCACTTTTATTGCTAAGGATTGCTTTGACCATTCTAAGTCTCTTATTTTTCCAAATGAATTTCATGACTGCTTTTTCTAATTTTGTGAAGAAGGGCATTGGAAGGTTGATGAGTTTTTACACTGAATCTATTTAGCACTTTAGGTAACATGGCCACATTGATTATATTAATTATCCCTATCCAAGAATATGGAAGTTCTTTCCATTTTCAAGGCCTTCTTCAATTTCCTTCTGTAGTGCTCTATAGTTTTCATTGTAGAGTTTCTTCACCTCATTTGTTAGATTGATTCACAAGCATTTTTTGAAGCTATTGTTAATGGAATAATTTTCTTGATTTCTTTCTCATTAAGTTCATCATTGGAATAAAGGAATGCAATTGCTTTGTGAATGTTGATTTTGTATCCTGCTACCTTGCTGAATTCATTTATGAGCTCAAGGAGTTCTCTGGTGGAGTTTTTTGGATCTTCTAAATATATAATCATGCCATCAACAAACAGCAATTAAGCTCTTCTTTGCCAATTCATATCCCTTTATTTTCCTTCTCTTGTCTAATTGCTCTGGCCAGAGTTTCAAGGACTGTGTTGAATAGTAGTGATCAATGTGGACATTCTTGTCTAGTTCCTGTTTTCAGAGGAAATGCTTTCAATTTTTCTCCATTCAGAATAATGTTGGCCTTAGATTATCATAAATGGTCTTCACTAAGTTGTGGTAAGTTCCTTCTACTCTTATCTTTTCCAGCATTTTAAACATGAATGGGTGCTGGGTACAGCCACTTTGGAAGACAATTTGGTAGTTTCTTATTGCTAAACACACTATTATCATGTGACCCAGCAATCTCTCTCCTTGGTACCAAAATTTGTTGAAAATTTATATCCACATATATACCTGCACATAGAGTACCTCATGCAATTCCACTTCTAGTATTCACTCAAAAGAACTGAAAGCAGAGTCTCAAAGACATATTTGTACTGCCATGTTCAGAGCAGCATTATACACAATAGCTAAAATGTGGAAGTAACCCATGTATCCCCTGATGGATATAATATATATAGATGCATAATTAATATATATATCAAAATAGAACAAATACAGTCTGAATTCACCCATATGAGGTACTTAGAGTAGTCAAAATCATAGAGACAGGAAATAGAATGGTAGTTGCCAAGTACTGAAGGCAGGAAGGAATGGGGGTTACTTTTTAATGATGTAGAGCTTCAGTCTGAAAGATGAAAAGACTTCTAGAGATGGATGATTATACAACTTATCAAAGTACTTAATACCATTGAAATATATACTTAAAATGGTTAAGATGGCACATTTAATTTTTAAAAAATTAAATCTATACATGGATGTTTATAGGAGCATGATTCATAACTGTCTTGGAAGCCAACCAAAATGTCTTTCAATGAATGGATAAATAAACTATGGTACATCTTGGCATTGAAATATTATTTGTACTTAGAAGAAACAAGCTAAGAGCCATGAAAGGACAAGGAGGAAACTTGAATGCATAGAACTAAGTGAAAAAATAAGTCAATCTGAAAAGGCTACTGTCTACATGATTCTGGAAAATGCAAAACTGTGATAGAGGTACAAAAAAATCAGTGGTTGTGAAAGATTTAGAGGAATGAGGAGATGAGAAGGTGAAGCACAGGGGTTTTGAGGACATTGTAACTATTCTGTGTGATGCCATAATAGTGGATACATGTCATTGTATGTATACATTATATGTATGCAATACAATAAGTAAACTAAAATATAAACTATGTTGTAATGATATGTCAATGTAGATTCAGAGTGTGTAAACAGATGCAGCACTTTGGAGGATGTTGATAATAGAGAATGCTATGTATGTGTAAGGATGGGGGATATAGAAGAATTCTGTACCTTCCTGTCAATTATGCTGAGAACTTAAAAGTACTGCAACAAAAATACAGTCTACTTTTTAAAAAGTAATGAAAAATAAAAGAAATGCCATATTTTTTGTTTGTTTTATTTGTTCAACATAGTCTTACATATTGGAGGGAATCATTGTTATATAATCATGCATACACGGATATTTAGAAAGTAAGTTAAGGCCAATACTAGTCTAGGATCTCCCACCTTAGCCCACTCCCCACTCTCACGTCTCCTCTGCAATACCTCCATGCTATAGATAGAAATATGCATATATATATGCATATTAATTTTTGAAATTTCTGAGTTTCTCTACCTGCCTGTGTATACTTAGGCTTCTCATGGGAGTTGAGAATTCACAGTTGCATTGATAACCCCCCTAATCCCTCCCTTCTTTACCTGCCTCCCTCCCTACTCCTGTCACCTTCATAGTTATGGTTCTCCCAGCTTGTGTGTAATTTCAACTCTGTTGAGTTTATTAATTAAGCTTAGCTGACTTTCATCCTGTCTTAGATTTTACTCTAGCTTCCACATATGAGAGAAAACATTCAACCTTTGAGTCTCTGAGTTTGGAATATTTAGCTCATCATAATTTTTTTCCATCTTGATCCATTTGGCTCAAATGCCATGATATCATTCTAATAGCAGAGTAGAAATCCATTGTATACCACAGGTTTTGAATCCACTCATACAGTGAGGGGTATCTGGGTTGAGCCATTGTAAACATTGATGTAGCTCTATCTCTATAGTATGCCAATTCTAGCTCTTTTGGGAAAATACCCAGGAGAGGGATAACTAGGTCATAAGGTGGTTCTAACCCTAGTTTTCTGAGGAGTCTCCACACTGCTTTCCATAGTGGCTGTTCCAGTTTGCAAACACACCAGCAGTGTTAGAGTTCCTTTCTTCCCACAACCCCTCTAGCATCTGTTATTATTTGTAGTCTTCATTTTTGCCACTCTGACTGAGTGAGGTGGAATCTTGGTGAAGTTTTGATTTGCATTTCTCTGATTGCTAGTGATATAGAACATTTTCTCATTTATTTGTTGGCTTTTTGGACTTCTTCTGTTGAGAAGTTTCTGCTTAGTTCACTAGCCCATTTATTGATTGGATTATTTGTGGTTTTGGTGTTCAGTTTTTTGAGTTCTTTGTATATTCTGATACTAATCCCCTGTTAGAGGTGTAGCAGGCAAAGATATTCTCCCATTCTGTAGGTTCTTTCTTGACATCTTTGACTAATTCTTTAGCTGTGTGGAAGCTTTTCAGTTTAATGGCATCCCATTCATCGATTCTTGGCTTTAATTCTTGCACTATGGAAGTCTTGTTAAGGAAGAGGTGCCTACACCAATGAGGTGGAGTGTTGATCCTATTTTTTAACCACATCCAAAAACACGAAGATAATACATCACAATCAAGTGGACTTCATTCCACAAATGTAATGTAAATAAATGCAATAATCACTTAAACAGAATTAAAGATAAAAACCATATGATCATCACAATTGGTGCAGAAAAGGCCTTCAGTAAAATCCAACACTCATTTATGCTCAAAACTCTGGAGAAGGTAGGGATCAAAGGAAGATACTTTAAATTTGTAAGAGCCATTTATGACAAACCGATAGCCCACATTATACTTTATGGAGAAGGACTGAAAGCATTCCCACTAAATTCAGGAAAAAGACAAGGTTATCCACTCTCACCTCTCTTATTCAGTAAATGCTGTATTTTTAACTAGAAAGTCACAGAGTATTTTTCCTTTGGTCTCTTGAACTTCTCTGTAGCAACTCAACTTTGCCCATCCATCCCTCTTTGACACCTGGTCCTACCTGGGCTTTTTGTAACATACTGTCCCAATGCACCTTCTTTGTCTTTATTCACTGATACTCCTTTGTGTTTCAGACCTGCTGTAGACATCTTCTCAAATGTTCTGCTTAGTCATTCATCTTTCTCTCCAACCTTCCTGCCTCAGGCACACATTCACTCCAATATTTCATTACAGTGGACTCTATGCAGATGACTCCCAATTCAACCATACATCCTGTTTGACTAAAAGACCCAAGAAGAACAATTAAAGGAGCAAAAGTTTATTTGGGGGCTCATGGTTTCAGAGGTCCTAGTGCATAGAAGGGTGGCTCCATGCTTTGGGACTTGAGGTGAGGCTGAACATCATGGAGGAAGAGAGTGTGGCAGAGGGAAGCTGCTCAAGGCAGGGCTCCAGGAAGCAGAGAGAGAGACTCCACTCTCCAGATGCAAAATACATACCCCAAAGGCACACCGTCAACTACCCACCTCCCCCAGCCACACCCTACCTGTCTTCAATTGCCATTTTAACCCCTATCAGGAGATTAACTCACTGATTGAGTTAAATTCTCACAACCCAATCATCCCACCCCAGCCCTCCTGGATTGTCTCTCATGAGCTTCTGGGGGACACCTTTTGTCCAAACCAAAACACAGCCTGAACCATCAGTATAAACCTTTAAATGTCTGCAGACATCCTTTGTGTACTGTTACCGGCACTTGCCACATCGCAAACTCCTGGCTTTCTTTTCAAAATTAGCCTGTATTCTTGCCATAAAAAATAGTTCTCTCTTTGTCTCCTGTGCTGGGAGCACACCTTTGATTCTTCCTGTTCTATGGAACGTCTCATCCATTCAGCCACCAAGTTCTGCAGAGTCTTCTGTTTGTTTCTCACATTTCCACGGCACTGTCAGCCCTAGAAGACGAGCCCTCTCTGCCTTCCATCTGGCATTTCACTAACACCGTCCTGCCTGTGTCTCTCCTCCCTTCATCCATGCTTCAACCTGCAACCAAATGCTTAAGACATCTTTGGCACAGTTTCCCTCTGTGTCTAGAAGCCTGTGTTTGGATCCCTGTGCTGCGTTGCGTTGTCCACAGAGATCTCTTCCTAGCACCGAACCCCTTAGAATCCACACTAGGTCCTCTTATTTGGCATCCACTATATACTTCTTTCTGTTTCCAGTTATCTTCTTACCTGCGCCAGCACTCCCTTGAGCAGATTTCAGTGGCAGACGAAGTGTTTGTGGGTTATCTGAAAATGCCCACAAAAAGAACAAGGCACCAGCCCACAACATCCCCAGGGGCCCTGGCAGCTTCCTTTTGCTTCCCAGTGACTGTAAATAACTGTGTGCAGACAGTACTATAACAAGCACTAATGAGGATGGATCCGATGTGAAATCACAGAAGGCTAATCAGGCAAGAGGAGACCGTTGGCCATATCCATTATCATCTCTGTCGTCTCTTCCTATTCATTCCTTTCTTCGTTGCCCATAATGGCCCCATTTAGGTTTCTTAAGCCATTTCCCTCTCTACACACTGACGTTTGCTCAATCCTAATGTGTTTAATAAATGCATGCCTTACGAATTCAATTCTATTTTTTTGTTCAGTTGGTGTCTCCTCCCACAGCCAGTCACTGTGCCAGTCCCTGCCAGCAACTTTGATCTCAAATCTTTCTGTCCTTTGCTTCCATCTCCCCAACCCTTGCACATGGTAGCTGTTATATCTGTTCTGTAGATTATAAATCTTTATCACCTTAAAAAATATGTGTGCGTGTGTGCACACATACACTCATAGGAAGCTGCCCGCCTATCATTCTAAAGAAAAAGTCACTTTTCCTAGACAGACTATATGGTAGAAATTTCTAATCTAAATTACACTTCTAAGCTCTTGTCTCGCAAGGAGTTATCCTCCAAATAGAGGCATGATCTCCCAGAGAGCTTTTGTTTTATGAAATTGTGTACTTCTATGCATTTCCTCATTATCTCAAGAGGAAATATTTGTTCTTTGAGGAAGATCAAGGTGAGAAACCTCATCTTCCCCTCACAGCATACTCATTTCCAAGCCCCGGACCTCCCTGGACTGAGAAGCCTCGCAGAACTCAGACAGCACATTCCATCAGAGCGTGGCTCAGGACAGTCCCCATGCCCCTTCTGCGCCCTCCTGGCTTCCCCTGCAGTGTGAACCATCCCTACAAGTAAAAGGAGTTAGTCCATCTTGATTGGAAAGTGAAGTCCCTTGTAGAATTTCACACCTTGTTGGGCTTTGGTGAATTTGTGGGCAATATCCAATTTCGCATGTTTCAATTTTAGGCGTTTGGAAACCAGGGAGTCACTGGAGCTTCTCCCACAGAAGGAAGGGAAATCTGTGCACACATCATGCTGGGCTTGCTCCCAGCTCCAGCAGCAGCACCAGCGAGCCAGGGAGCACATGCCATAGTATCTGGAATATAGCAGCAACCTCTTTTCAACCTTCTTGGTGCAGAAAAATGCTCTGACTCCCTTCAGCAGTCTCTGCCCACAGCACGTTTATGGGTTAAAAGCATTTCTGCCACTCCCTACTCCACCACCTCCCCATAGCTGTCTGGCATCCATCCAGTTCTGCAGAGTTTCTTCGAGTCCCTGTACATTCATCATCTCCTGCTCAAATCCGTGGACCCCATGCCTAATCACCTCCGAAAGGCGATTGCTCTTCAATGCATCGCTGGAGCTCACTCTTCTGTGGACTGGCCAGGTCATTTTCGAAAATCATATCCAACCCTGCTTTGTACACATGAACTCGTGGGCCCTGTGGGCACCAGTGAACCTCAGAGCTGAAAGTCCCAACTTCCTTTCATCAGCATTTTGGATTCTGATTAGTTATCCGTGTGCCTTGCTGGGTCAGACAGGTCGGGTAAGGAACAAGCAGCTACCACTGCCACTGTTGCCTCCAATATACAACTTGTTTCAGGGACCGATCAAGGTCCTGGTTGACCCCTTTAACTGTGTGGGCTTCAAAAGTGCCACCTCCCTAGTCACAATCACCTTACCTTCTCTATACACACACACACACACACACACACACACACACACCAGACTTCAGAATATTATTCCATGAGAAATGTATAAAATCCTGGTGTTAGAAGAACCTCAAGCAGGTATCAGGACTATTCCCCAGCTATTCACCCTTTCACTAGTTCATTCATTTAGTTATTGAACAGATTGTATTTATTGTATGATTCTAGGTCCCAAGAATCCAAAAAACAATGAATCCAACATCCTTAATGTAGAATACCCATCACTGATTTCATGGTTTCTTTGATTTGGAGCACTGTACACATCCTCCTCTTAATGACAGTAGCTCCTAGATATTGTTTTGGTGGGCCGCTTGTCCATAGGATTTTGAGGGACACTGACAATTTCTCCATGCCTAACCCAAAGGTGGAGGGAAAACCCCTGAGCCAGGAGCCCTGGCTCATCAGACACAGCGACTGGTCTGAGGCAGTGCTTCTGAAATAAGGGTCTCATGACCCCTTTCCACTCATAAGAACTATTGAGGACACCAGAAGGTTTTGATAAGGTGAGTTATGTTTATAAACGTTTACTGTACTAGAAATCTAAACTGAGGACATTTAAAAATATTTATTTATTGTGCTAACCCATTTGGCACATGAATGGGGTAGCCAAAAGGCAGGTGTAGATGTCACACATGGGCCCAACAGTGTGGCCCTCTCACCAAAGCTGATATGGGTAGTTCTATGTTGACTAAAGCCCTCCCAGGAACACAAATCAACACTAGACCCCAAGATGACACCTTCCCTCAGGAAACCAGCTCCTTATTGGTAAAATGACTACCTGAGGTCTCTTCCTTATAGGAAGTGGTGGCAACTCATTTTGACAGAATGATACAGGTTTGCCTTTCTTGCTTACTGGGCCTCAACCAGCACTACTATCTGAATGCTCCAGACATTCTCACACCCCACATAACATCAAGAGCTCCACCTTATAGCACAGTAGATGTGACAGCAGAGGGACAGAATTATAAGCTGGAGGAATCGCTGGGTCTCTCTAATGAGGATGGAATCCCCTGCCCAGATGGGGTGCACTCGGGAGGACAAATTCCATGTTAAAACAATCGTCAGTCTACAGTGTTTTGTCCCCAGCAGGAAAAATATATGGTCCAGGAACCACAGGTAGAAGCAGGGGTGACCCAACTTATCATCTTGCAGAAAGGTTTTACCTCTGGTCCCTATACCTCTGAGCTTTCTGGTTTTTGAAGGTGGGCCAGATATATCTACAGGTGGTCACAGCAAGAGAATCATTAAGTATTCACCTATATCTGCTACCTCCAGGCAGTTTGGGATCCTTACACAAAAAGACCAGCCAGCAAGAAGAGATTTGCCCTTCTGATCAAGGCAACCCACCTTGATCATCAGGAAGAGGTCAAGTTGCTGTTATAAATAGGGACAAGAGAGACTATGTTTGGCATCCAAGTGAACCACTTCGGCATCTCCAATTGCCAAGTCTGGCAAAGTGGACAGAACATGAGCAAGTGCCGCACCTGTAGCCTGAGAAGCAAATGAAAACAACAGCTTGCACCCTTCAGCAATGGGTCTGGGTCTCCCCACCAGGTAAGCACACTAGAGGAGCAGAGGAGCCCCCTGAGGCTGAGCAGGAATGTAGGAAGGACACATGGGACACAGGAAGAAGATAACAAGGCAGTGGTAACCTGGGGCCCATCTGCAGCAGCAAGGTCCATGGTTCACTCTGCTAACCTTCCCAGGAAGAGCGGCTCCACCAGAGCCCTGAGGACCCTCTTTTCAGAACCCATATGAAGAAAAAAAAGGCTCCAAGAGAGTCAAGGTGTGCACTGTCATGGAGGCAGTGCTGTCCACCTGAACTTCCTACCAAGGACTGGAAGATTTGTTCACCCACCTATTAGGAAGGTGGTCAGATAACAGCACTTGGCTGTCACCGTTTTCAAGAATGATTTTGGTTGTGCTGCACTGTCATATCCCCGTTCCAGGGACACCCTACATCTAGTGACAGGGCACCATGGGGGATGTCCCCAAAGGGTCATCCCAGCTTCATAAGTCCACATGGTTGGTGAGATCTTGTGAGTTTGTTGCTGCTCAGTTTTCCCCTCTTCCCTTCCCTGCTTCCTTCCCTTCCACCACAGATGTCCACCCCAAGAATGCTGCTAAGGAATTTCATGCATCCGTATCTCCATCTCAGTGTCCACTTCCCAGGGGAAACCCAGTGACCACAGCATCCAGCCCCAGGTGGGCCAGCCACACACTGAGTCAGCTGCACCCTCCCTGTGTACTCAGCATAGCCCTGGTGTCTAAGGGTGGCATTTGAGCTCCTGTGATCCCGGACAGAGACTCTAGGAACCTTTAATATCCACTGAACACTTCCCTCACAGCACATTGCTGTCATAAGCTTAAAAGTGTTTGTTAGGTGAATAGATGTGAACGGAGAGGAAGTTGCTATCAAAGATGATTCAGGAACTTCCAGTTTCGGCAGCACTCTAGATGAGCAATGCTGTAGACCTAGTTGGTGTAATTTGAAAGGTGGAAGGGGGAGACTTGGAGGAAAGATGAACTTGACTTTGGATGAGTGAAGTTTGAAATCCTGGGGGATATCCAGGTGGCGATGTTACAAGGAAGCTAGAAATAAAAGAACCACATGGGGGAATTTTTGCCTCCAGTCCCTGCATTTCTGAGGTCAGTAGATGAAGAGGTTCTGGCTCTCCCAGGCAGATAGAGCTGCTGACTCACACAGCAGGATTACTGCTCCATTTTAAGTTACAGCTGTCACCTAGGAACTCTGGTCTCCTTTCTCAAGGGAGCAGCAGGCAAGGGGAAGAGTGCCATCTTGGCAGAGGCTGAGGATTAGAATTTTGAGGACTTCAGAATAAAGGTCCTGGTTGAAGCCATGACCTGGGGCGACAGACCTCAAGAAAACTGCACGAGAGGCCACAGTCCATTTGTCTTCCAAATTCATTGAATATGGAGATGGCACCAGTTTCCTCTTGGCAGGAGCTTCTAACATTTCACAACTCTCAGCATCTGGAAGGTTCCTTCTTTAAAGCCTAAATCCCTGAAGTATTTGTGACACTATTGATCTCCCTCCAACCTACAGGGTAAAATCGTGTCCCCTCATTTTCTTTTTCTTCAGGAAGATGAAAAATTTATTTTAAGAAACACACCTAAATGAGTTAAAAATTAATTCCAGGATACTCTTTCAGAATTCCAGGAATCGGTGAAGCTTGACAGGACGCATGAACAGCCTGGGTGACCTTTATATATTTTTTTCCAGCTGATATTCTAGTCAACAAACAGCACAGATGGTGAGCTTTTCCCAAGATCATGCTTTGCAGAATGCTTGCATGATTTTGTTATTTCAAACTTGGAAAAGAGAGAGGATCATGTGTCCCTTAAAAATAAAAAACACAGTATCTCTAGTGTAAAGCAAATCTAATCCTCTTGGTAAGGACAATTCACTGTGTATCTGTCTGAATGCATCTGATGTGATGCAAGGGTAGAGGTCCCTATGTCACCATAGAGGGGACCAAATGCTGCACTAGATTTCTGGGTTCAAACCCCACCATTCCCCCTGAGCGTGTCTCCTGAGCTGGTCAACAATTCAGCGTCAGCTGTTCATTTGTAAATTGAAACTGATAGGCTAGATAACAGCAGCATTCTCTTGAAGTAGAGTAGTTCTAAACTGTGGCATGTTTCCTTATGATTTCAGGTTTCCAGAGAGGCTTCCCAGGCTAATAACCAATCCTTCAGGACACATGGAATCAATTTCCCCCTTCCCCTGTCCACATAGCACAAAATGTATTTGTCTATGACAGTGGTCCTCAAATCTTGCTGGATTTTAAAAAACGACTTGTGGTGATCTTGATGGGCTGAAGTGCTGATTCCTGGGACACTTGCCCAGGTACTTAGACTTGGTCTGGGACGAGACCCACAAGTTCGCACGTATTATATTTTCCAGGTGATTCTAATGCAGATGGTCCACAACCCACTAATAGAAACTCTATTGAGCGTGGTGGGTACAAAATACACATCATTGAGTAACTAGCAATTCTAACGCCCCTCCTTTCCCCCATTCTAGGCCAGTTTATTTTCTGCATGCAGTTCTTCAAAATTACCAACTTTAAAAGCTTTAGAAACCATTTCCCTGTGATGAGATGATGATGATTTGAATTGGCAGATAAGTTTGGTTTGCTCTGATTTGCTGTTCCAGATTTTCTTATTCTAATGACTACTAGAAAAATAAAATAAATTTTCAAGAGCTAAATCATTTTAGTATATTCTCTAGAATATACTGAAAATCGATAAAGGATAGCTAATATGTGCTTATTTTTATTTCAAGTGATATTTCAGCAGACAAATGTAATGAAATAAAAACCCTTATCTGGTGGTTTCACAATTAAGTTGCAAAAATGGTTCCCTGATAGCTTTAGGGGATTGATTTTTATTTGTTTTGTTTGAAAACTCAAATTTGGGAATACTATTCCAATGCAAAATTTTCTGGTACCTTATGTGACTATTTCATTTTGCAAGTGTAGTTTGTAAAACACGTTTTTTTTAATAACTTTTGAACCTTCTGCATATAAATGAAATAAAACCATGATAGGGAACAGAATGGAGGTGTGAGACACTGCATTAGGTGGTGTGAACTGAACTCGGGCTACTGTGGGACTTTGGCCCAGCCTCATGCTTCCACTCAGCAGCCAGAGAAGCCTTTAAAAATCATAAATTTCCTCCTACTTCTGTTAGAAGCTGAATTGTGCCTCACCATAAAAAGAAATTTGTATTTGGAAGCCCAGTACCCCACAGTGTGACTGTATTTGCAGGTAAGGCCTTTAAAGAGATGACTAAGTTAAAATGAGACCTGTTGAGATGGACAGCAATCCAAAATGGCAGGTATCATATAAAAAAGAAAAAGAAGCACCAGGGCGGGTGGGCACACGCACAGAGGAACCATCTCGTGAAGAGACAGAGAGAAGATGGTCATCCGCAAGTCAAGGAGAAGGGCCTCAGGAAACGCAGACCTTGGTGATCCTTGACCATGGACATCCAGCCTCCAGGACTGTGAGAGAATAGATTTGTGTTGTTTAAGCTCCAGGTCTGTAGTACTTTGCTATGGAGGTCTGAGCAAACTAATATGCCTGCGCACGCTCTCTCTCTCTCTCTCTCTCCAATTAAGCTAGCTAAAACACTCATATAAATCCATTTTAGAACTAAGCTACTCCCAGATAATGTGACTCTTTTTTACAAATTTTATTAAGGAGTTATCATACAATCATAAATGCATATAAAGTAACAATATAATATGCAAGTGCTCCTAAACCAGTTATCCTCATGTCACACACACCCCATCTCTTCAATGCATGCATGTACCCTGGTTTAAGGACTTCCAGGGTTTCCTGTTTCACTTACATCTGAAGCCCCAACCCTGAGCCCTGTGAGCAGGGCCCTGCCAGGCCTCCTCTGCCCTCTGGCTATGTCCATGTTCATGTGATGGTTCCCTCACTCCTGAGCACTTTGGAGCAGATTCTTCCTTCACCAGGACACTCTCTCCCCTTCTGTTCTCACCTACTCAGCTTTCTCTGAACCTGGGTACCCGCTCAGACTCCCCTCCTACAGGAGCACCAGCAGGGCCCTCTATAAACTCCCACAAACCCCAGACATTTCCTTCATAGTGTATTCATTCTAAGAATTATGGCTGCGTTTATCTGAATATTTCAACCATATCTGTTTCCCCCATTTCATGTGAGCTCTAAGAGGGCAAGGGCCACGTCTGTTTTGCTGCCCAACCCCACCCCAGGGTATTTTCAGGCCTCACTGCAGGGCCTGACAAAGAGCAGGTGCTCAGGCAATAATCGTTGGATCAACAAGTCCCTGCAGTTAACACCCACTTCTGGTCATGGGGAAATGACTGTCAAAGCCCACAAAGAAAACGGGGACAAAGCAACTCTGAGCACAGGAGGAAGCTCTGTCAGTGTTAGGAAAGTCCTAGAAATATCTTGCCTCTATTTGCAAAACAATCTTCAGTTACCAGAACTCAGAAGTACTCACGCTGTTTCCTCTCTCAGGACAGGCACTGAATGTTCCAGATGCAGCTGGGCAGTGGAAGCCTCTGCATTGCCCACGATAAGCCAGTCTCTGACTTTGGCCATTTTCTATGGCCTCTACTCCACCTGAAGGTAAGGCTATCTAGTATTCCCCAATCGCTGGCATCCTTTAGCCACTCACTTCCCTTCTGGCCAGTTGTTCTTCCAGCCCTAATGCTTTCTACTACTCCCCTTAGCAAGCAAGTTTTCTGTTCAACTTTTCATTATTCTCAAACCTCGTGAAACAATCACGTGGAGGCATTTTTCATATCAACATTCCTGGGCTCATCCCCTGAAGTTCATCCTGGAAGGCAACTGTAGTCCATCTCCATCTGCTCACAAGTGCTGAGCCACAGTATCTAGGACTAGCTTAGTGCTAAAATGAATTTATATGAGTGCTTAAGCTAGCTTAATTGTTCCTCAAACATTGGCCTGGGGATGATATCCAAGGGATAAAACAGAGTGATGCTCTAGTTGTATGATGATAACACGTTTGTATGGTAGCTCATAGGTGATGACAGCATGAATTCTCAGCCCTCCTCCCATTTGATTTTCCCAACCTATGAATGTGAGAGAGGGCCCAACCAAGGTCCCTCTTGACAGGTAGGGAACCCTTGATTACGTTCATTTCTTCGGCTTTACATTAGAATGGCAGGAGGGCTATAGCTCAAACCCAAAAGAATGCAAAGCAGATATGCATCATCACCTGACATCCTCAGCCCTTGTCTCTGCCATTAAAACCACTACTTAATGTCAGTGCAACCATCATGAAAACCATTCAGAAAACTAAAAACAGAATCATGTACGATCCAGCAATCCCACTTCTGAGTATCTATCCAAAGGAAATGGAATTAGAATGTCAAAGAGGTATCTATACTTCCATGTTTGTTGAAACATTATTCACAATACCCAAGATATGGAATTAACCTCAGTGTCCATCAACAGATGAATGGAGAAAGAAAATATGGTACATATACACAACGGAATACTCTTCAGCCTTAAAAAAGGCAATCCTGTCATTTTCAACAGTATGATGACTATAATAAATAATGCATTGTATTTTTTTAAAAAAAAGTGAACGAATAAGGCCTTGACATATTATTGTCCCTAATGGGACTTCAAAATTATCTTTCAAATACTTATTCTAAAGTCTAAGAAAAATCTCTGCAAATTACAAAAAAACAACAACACTTTCTAATGCTTTCTGAATTCCAAATTCAAGCTGATACTAAGTCAACCTGGCCTAATTGAAATGCATTCTTGAATGTCTGCTGTGTCCTAGGCACTCTTCTAGAACCTGGGCACACAGAGTAAACAGAGACCATGCCCCTTCCTACCCATAGGGAGTGCTTTCTGATAGGCAAAGCCCCTTCCAGAGCAGACTCCTAGATGCCCAAATCCATGACTGTCATGAAATACGTACTATAAACATCCTTTTGAAAATGTGTTCCTTAAAATGGGTTGTCCTTAGGCTAATACACACACACACACACACACACACACACAAATACACTTTTCCACTAACACCAGATAACTAGGAACATTTTTATTATATTTATAACCATAAATTAATTGTAAACATTAATGGATTTCAGTGGGTGCTTTCCTTATGTGCATATATTATGTTTTGATCACTACCTCTCTTGCCCCTAATCGTGTCCTTCCCCTTCCCTATTAATAGTTCCTCTTCTATTTCCGGGTCATCTTTTTTATTTTTTATAAGAAACATATTAAGGCTGGGCACAGTGGTGTGCACCTGGAAACCCAGAGACTCGGGAGGCTGAGGCAGGAGGATCATAAATTCAAAATCAGCCTCAGGAATATAGCAAGGCCCTAAGCAACTTAGCAAGACTTTGTCCGTAAATTTAAAAAAAATTTTTTTTAAAGGGCTGGGGTTGTGGCTCAGTGATTAAGTGTCCCTTTGGGTTCAGTCCCTGGTACCAGAAACAAAAGAAAGAAATGCTTTAAAAGGATGGTTTTACTTCAACTTTATAACTCTAGAGGGAAAAAGACAAGACAGAAAATCTGCAGGGGATTCTTTAACTTCTAGACCACTTTCCATCTTATACCTGAAGTGAACCATTTTACCATTTCCTGCCTCAGTCTCCTCAGCTGCAAATGTAGAATTACAACTGCACATACTTCATCATGTTATTGAAAAGAACAAGTGAGCTCACATCTCCAAAGCACCCAGGTCAGCAGCACCTGAGACACAAAAAGCTAATCTCCAAAACCCTTATTATTTCTATGCAAGTCATGTTTAGCAAGTGGATTCTATTTTATCTTCAACTCCCCATGTACCTCTAGGTTCCTTTCTGTCTTCCCTGAGATTCACAATTGTTTCCAATTTAATATTGACCATGAATTTAATTAAAGTTCTGTTAGTGTCTACCTCTTCTAGACCATTAATGAGGCTGTTAGATAAAATGTAATAAAGATCCCTTGAGCAGCCCAGCAGATGTTGCTATTAATCATTATTTACTTCTCTTGTGCTTGTGCTCAGACTTCATGGCCATTCCTATCCATTCCCTCACTTCTAAAATAAAAACAATAGGTGCTCCAGAGAGCTGTCCTTGAGGATTTCAGGAGGTTCTTTACCATATTGTCCAGCCCCACTTCAAACCTCATTGCTACTGGGGAAAAAGAATAGATTACATCAACAAGTTTTCCAAAGGACAAAAAAAAAAAAATCTCCAAAGCCAAGAAACAGCGATCTTGCTGATTTATGCCACCTTTAATTGTTTGAATCTAAAGCTTAAGAATATTCTGATCACAGATATCATCTTCAAGTGAGGAAGGACCTGTGGGGTCCGCTAGCCCCAACTGTGAAATGTCTAACTGCAACAAGGAAGCAGTCTTGCTACTCAAAACATGATTGACTTGCAGTTTGTTAGGACAGAATCTTGAGCCCCATCAGTCCCAATAATCTGCATTTTGACATGATGATTTATATGTACATTAAAGTACTGCCCTATCTAATATCCTTTTACAGGGGATTTGAGAGGCAATAGCTGAACAAATTCATGGTGCGTGTGTATGTGTGTGTTGTTGTGTGTGCATATGTGTATGTGTAAGGAATGGTGCCAGGGCATTAGAGTATTCAAATATCATATAACTCCTTCCCCAAAGCTACACACTCTAAAGGAGGCTACTCTAAAAATAAGGAGATAACTGATATGTTGTTAAGTTCTCACCTTACTCACTTGAACTTGAACCAAGCCTCTTGATTCTTTTTTTGTATCCCCTTTCTAGTCTCTGGGCCACTTATTTTCCCATTTGTATTCCAGTTGTTACTTGGGACTTGGGTGCCATGAGACCAGGAAGGATTAATGTTTATCTCATTTTCAACCCAGTTTCTGGGTGGGTGGATGTTTGTACAGCAACCAGAACCTGTATGCAGAGGTGAGGTCTACGTTGACCCATGCATTCCAGGACTTGTGAACCTGATTCTCAAGTTCAACCACCACTGAGGGTCAGAGTGCAATGTGGGTTCACCTTGACTTCCAGATTCTGCCATCTGAAATTTAAAGACCAGCCTTTAGAAGAGAAAGAAGTCATTACTTTTTCATGGTTTCCCTAGAAGATTCAGGAGATGATGGAGTCTTTTCAATTCTTCAAGTCTTTTTCCAGGCTTATCCCCTGCAAGATGCCCAAACACAGACTTCCTCTTTCCTGAATCCATCTAAATTAGATAGATTAGTCCCAGACTGGAACTTTTTAAAAAGTGCTAATTCAAAATCATTGCAGGCTTTCTAATTAGATTAGAGTCTTTCCAATGGGCAGAGACCATGTCTCATACACTCTGGGGGAGGCACCAGGTAACAGAGTCACTAAGGAACTGTGTGTCTTAGAGACACTCAAATTTCCTGAGCCTTTGATTTCTCAACTGTGAAATGGAAATAATTATAAGGTTATCACAAGAATTGAAAAGCAAAAATAAAGATGAATTCAAAATCTCACTAAAAACGATCGATTGCTTGAACCACAGAAATCAAATGAGACTGCATTGCCACGTGCTCACTTATCCTTCCAGTGGAGAAGCAAGAAGGAAGTAGAATGACGGCTTTCCTAGTAAAATAGGTGTTCATCAGTTAAATTCTCTTTGTGCCTCTTAACAATTTGTGTGTGTGGAGAAGCCTTGAAAATGACCACAAAGAGCTGAGTTAATGAAAAGTGGGAAGTGTCTGATATAACCAGAGCAACAAATTTCATCTTCCTGTTGCCTGAAATGGAGGCAATTTCCCTCCCAGGCTTAGGACCCCTCCTATGTGAGAAGAGCATTTGAACCTCAGAGGTGGGGGGAGCTCTGGAGAGAGGATACTTTATGCAGACAGTGAATTGGATGAAATTGAAGATAATTAGATGCTTCTGAAATACCTACATGTCTTCTAAAAACCAGGCGAAACACCGATCTGATGAAGCTGACAGATTGCATCTTGTTGCCTAGCACTGGTCTGAAGTGACTGGGAGTTGCTAGGCAACCCATCCTCCTGGGCTTGGTGAACCAGCAAACACTAGACAGATGCTTTTCCTCCACCACCCCGCAGCCTTTCACAATTTTCTCATCTGTAAGATTCACACCTGATTAATATTTCCTCTGGACTTTTTTTTTTTCCATTCAGATAGGACTCTGGGAGGTGCAGGATTGCCCATGCTCAATTGAGCCTGCCTGCATACCTAAAGAATGCCCCACGGAAAAAACAAAAACAAAACAAAAAAACCCCCACAAAAACAAATGGTCCTCTAAAGATTAAACTGTATTGAGATGGAAGCCTGGACTCTGGGGTATAGGGCAAGAATCTAAACCATTTCTCCCAGAAATTATCAAATTACCATCTGCATCAAAGGCGGATTGGTCGAGTACTGATTGGAATGCCCTAGGCCAAATTGCAAAATCAGTCCAGTTTATTCTCATCACCCCAAATTATTTGGGGGGAGGGAGAAGATGCTTTTCCCCAGCAGGGAGCTTTATTCCAAGTGCTCACAAGGTTTACTACACTTTCTAGAAAACCTATTCAGTTGCTTTGAAAGCGGCAAATGTAAATAGAAATCTCTTCCTCCCCCCTAGCCTAGTTTCCCAAGAGTGTTTACCTTGTTAGGATGCAAGGTAGAATTTCAGGAAGGAGGTAAAGAAAGCAATCTTCCTTCTCTCACTTCCTGTTTATTATATATTGTAACACAAATGTGGTGACCCATTTAGCTGGGCAATGTAATAGTTCCAGATCTCCCAGAAGTTCCAATGATAAAAGAGATGAACAAAATCAAGTTAATATTGTTGATCATACACTATTAAAAAGAATTATTTGCTCTAGTTTTACCAGGTCTGTTGGGGCTTTCTGGGTTAATGGGATGGTGATTTTCATTCTGAGTAAGGCATTGCAATTTCTCCCCTTCCATTTATTCAGGGTTTATAACCTTCAAAGTGTTTTCCCATCTATTATCCTACTGTTCCATAAACCACTATGCTATGATGCATGTAAGTTAATTACAATGCTTTAGAAGAAAACTGCGGAGCATAGTGGGAATGGATTTCATTCCACAAACTCAGGTGCAAAAGAAATAATATTCTATTTAGAGCACCTTAATTCTGAATTGAAGTCCTATCTTGGATTGGAAGAAAATTCAGTATCAGTCACCATTTGTCTAGAATCCAAGGGCTTATGAGGAACCTGTGAAATGGACAAAGAGTCCTTGTATGTGACTGTTCCATCACTGTGACTTATGTACCTGAGATAATCAACTTAAAAAAGAGGAAACATGTCTTTCGGCTCAGTTTCAGTCCATGGTCACTTGGCCCTGTTGCTTTGGACCTGTGGCAGCACAGGATGTCACAGTAGGAAGGATGAGATAGGCTTTTCATCTCAGAGTCCCAAAATCCCCTCAAGGTTACATTCCCAGTGACCTAATGTCCTTTCACTAGGCCTCCACCTTTTAAAGATTGCAACATTTCCCAATATCACCATAGACTGGTGACCAAACCTTTAACACATGGGTCTTTAGGGACATCCATGATCTAAAGTACAGCTGTCCCTTACCTCCAGTCTACACGGGCTGCCATTGGCATTCTCCAATCCTTGCCCTTGAAGCCCCAACCTTCCATCACACAGGTGACCTTTGGGAATCCTTAGAACCTGTCACCCCCACCAGCCATTTCCTCTGAGGACCCTGGTACTCCTCCACACTTGGATCTCTGTCCCTCTCTGTCCTAGGAGAGTGTTCTCCTTTTCCCCTTCTCCCCCACTGTACCCCACTCTGAACAATCCTAAATTATGTCTTCAGTGCCTTACATTTTCAAGCAATATGGGAGTGATTCTTTTCAAGAACTTCTTCTAGTCCTATAAAAACATCCCCAAGATTAGCAGGCATAGAAATGGGCACAACTAAAACTGTGGGGGTGAGGGAACAAAACATACAATAAACATCAAACCTCTGAGAAACATCTTTATTTTAAAAAGGAAGAAAATTGCGGTACATTCTGCAGTGTGGGTGAACCTTGAAGACATTATGCTAAGTGAAATCAAACAGTCACTAAAAGACGAATACGCATGCTTGCACTCATGTGAGGGACCTAGAGTGGCCAGTTCATAGGAACAGAAAGTAGAATGTAGCTGCCAGAGCTGGGGAGGGGGAGTCGTTTAATGGAGACAGTTTCAGTTTTACAAGTTAAACCCTCGGAGGGATGAGGAAGAGGAGAGGTCTGCATGGAATCAAGACAAAGGATTTTCTTTTAATCCTGCAACAGCCACCCTTTTGTCCTTCTTGTGAACCCTATGCGTGGTTATATATGTGGTCCATCATTGACAGACACGTCATTATGTGGGGCAAGGCTGTGACTACTACAGGAGGCAGAATGTGATACCTGCTCAAATAGAGACACCAAAATAAATAAATAAATAAACAAACTATGGAGAATTCAAAGTTAAACATAGAAGGAAGACAGGGGAAGCTCTGAAAGCGTGGTGGCAAGGCAGCTCCATCTTGGCATATGGGAAAGATTTCTACATGTAGAAACTGGGTGGAGGAAAATCCATTTCAGATGATTTCAGCAGGGGAAAACACAGAGGGTTGAGTTTGGCTGCAGCATGGTTTGTAGGCAGAGGGACACTTCATAGGAAAAATGAGAGGCAAAATATCTTTCTCCAGCACCTCCAGCATTGGCTTAAGGGCTGGGAGTGTCTCTCATCAGTAGAGCACTTGCCTAGAATGCCAATGGTCCTGGATTTGATCCATAGGACTGCAAAAATTAAAACAGAAAACATTTGCTCCAATTCCAGATTCAGTGGAGACCAACCAGAACACATAAAGTGGGAAAGAACTGAGGAACCGGGTGTCTTCATCCTCTCCTGATAGTGACCTTGCAGAGCTGTGGTGTCCCGCCAACAGCCTAAAGAGCAATGTCTCAGACTCAGAACCAAAGCCTTGTCATTAAATGTGCCTCTTCCCCAGCACCCCCAGAAGCAGGTGAAGCAAGATCTGGTCCCAAACTCTAGCCTACTAACTGGTAAAAAAGCTTATTGAGCCCCAAATGCTGATGCTAGCCCAGTTCCCCGCCAAGTGGAGCACAGATAGCTAGACCTGTGGCTCAGACAGCCTGTGGTCGTGATCTGGCCAGCAGCCAGCATGCAAGCAAGAGGACAGTCCACTCCCAGAGCCTTGCAAGAACCTTGGTGCCAAACACAGGAAATGGTTAACAGAGAATAAGCGAGTAGATGTCAAATTACTGATTTGTCCCAAAGTCAGGAAATCTGAAAAAGGAAGAGTTCCTAGGGTGGGCCATTGGGCCTGGGGCTTGGTTATTAGAGAAGGAAGGAATGCGAAGGGGACCAGCACTGAGCCCCTGTTGTAGTGTGACTCTTGTGCATAGATCCTCAGGGGGACAACTGGCCCTTTGGTTCAAGCTGGTGTTTTTCCAACATTAAAGGCCACAACCCAGAGTAAGAAATACATTTTATTTCATGTCCCAAAGGATCTATACACATACATACTTAAAATCAACTTTCATAAAGCAATGCCTTATGCTTAATAGTTAGGATGAACTCTGATATTTTCTCTTCTGGTCTAGTCTAATCTATTTATTTAAAATTCTGGTTATAACCCATTAAATTAATATTAAAACCCCTCAGTGTTTCACAATCCCCAGTTTAAAAAAAACACTACTTTATTGCACATATGAACAAACATGTAACAATGAATCCCATCACTATGTATAATGATAATGCACCAATCAAAATATGGGAAAAAAGAAAGAAAAACAACACCCTAAATCCACCTAAAGGAGTTGTTGGATTTTCTAGAAGAGGAATTCAAAGAGCATTTAACATTTTAGAGGACTTCGGCTAGTTAGTGTCACCCGAATCTCAAATGGATATGTGCAGATGTGGGTTTGAATATTAAATAGCCCTCAAATCCAGGCACCAAAATTTCAGGGTTTGCCCTATTAATTCAGGGTCTATGGACTAAGCTATTAACAACATCCTTGGCCTTAGGAGGTCTTCAATCACTCATCAAACATGAGGGAGCAGGAGCTGGAGCGGTAGCTCAGTGTTTGCGGAGCTTGCCTGGCATGTGTGAGTACACGAGTTCAAACCTCAGCAACACGTACACAGTGAAGTCTCGGAGCAACAAAAGCCACATGAAAAACTGAATAAAATCGACTCTCTTTCTCTCTCTCTCTCTCACTGTCCCTCTGTTCTTCTCTCTTAAAACAAAATAAAATAAAAAAACATGCAGGGAGCACCCACAATGGGCTAAGTTTTATAACCGGTACTAAGATCAGCAATTAGGGCACCTGAGTCCAAAAAGCCCACATTCAGAAGGGATGCTTTGGGCTGCAAGTAACAGAAGGCTCAGATCACAAAGATCAAAAGGATAAGGCTATCCATCAACTCACACAATAAGGTGGGCTGGGCAGTTCCAGAGTTGTTCAATTCCACAATTTAACACATCAGTTCTCTGTTTTCTCCAGCTTTCTATTCTGCCACCCTCGGCTTGTGGGTTGCTTCCTTGGGGCTCAAGGGGCTGCAGCAGCTCCAGGCAACATGCTTCAGGGGGCTGATTACGGAGATATTGAAGTCTGACTCTTTTTTTTTAGAGGATACTTAATCTCGAAGTCCTTTAGCTTACTACTCAGAGTGTGGACCACAGACCAGCAGTCTGTACAGCTGTCTCTCCCCAGACTCCACTTCCAGACCTACAGAAGCTGAATCTACCTTCAACAAATTTCCAGGTGCAAATTCAGACACACGCTCCAGCTTGAGAAGCCCCTCCACAGAGTGCCACCTTCATAGGCCACGACTGCCCACACACTCAACCAGAGGTCAGTGACTGGCAGGTGCACCACAGCTGCCTTGACTGGATTCAGCTAATCATGAGCTGAAGAGAAGATGCAGCCTTCCTTGAAAGCAACATCTGGAGCAACATCAGGATTTTATCAGTGAAAGAAAGAGCGGGGCTGGGTGCAGTGGTGCACTCCTCTAATTCCAGCAACTCGGGAGACTGAAGCAGGAGAATTGCAAGTGTGAGACCAGCCTCAACAACTTGGCAAGACCCTGTCTAAAAATAAATATATATATATAAAAGGGCTAGGGATGTATCTCAGTGGTAAAGTACCTCTGGGTTTAACCACCAGTACTGAAAAAATGCCCCACCTTCCTCAACCCTGGGTCAGTACTTGGAAAAATACCAGTTGAAGACATGTTTAAAAGGAGACCAGTTAGCATTGAAACTGCCTAATCTAACAGACCAGAGATTCTCAGACTCTGCTGCTGAGGAACATGGGTGCCCGATGACACCCCAAATTTCTATTTATATCCCCTGACCAAGGGATGGCCAACTCCTCCTGATTCAGGGACCATGAAAAGACTATTTCATTTTTTCCCAAAAATTATTTCATCAGACACTTCTCACAGGTGTTATTTATCCATAATAATTCTGCATTGAATAATTTATTCATTATTTTTCAAATTTAATAGTTTAAATGTTTTTGGTGTCCTGCGAGTAACCTCCAGGATTTCCAGATGTTGGTTACCTCACCAGAGCACATCTGGAACCCATGAATAACCATCAGCCAACTAAAGCACCCACCCCCTAAGAAGATAATCTAAATATTGATATATTTGCAATCTGTGGCTATGTATCCATGTATAAGAAGCTGTAAATATAGTTATATTTTGCACTAGCAGAACTTCTTTTCTTTCTATCTATATTTTAGGTCCTGACATTTTTCTTCTAAGACATGTAACATAAATTCCAAGTCCATTTAAAGAGGATATGTTATAAGTGGATATGAGAATTTAGTATGGAATAAGATGCCAAAGATTAAACCAGACATGTTATACACTTCATTTCATTCAGTCTTCAAAACAACATATGAAGCACATACTGTTTTCCTCATGTTTCTTATAAGTCAATTTTTCAGGGACAGATCTTGCCCAAGGTTATAGAAACAGTGAAAGCTGAGCCAGAGTTTGAACCAGTCTTCAATTACCAGTCTGTGGATAAGGAGGAGGGCATGTTCTACATATGTCATCTCACCACTAAGAACTCTGTTCAAGGAGAGGGGAGAGTGGCCCTTCCTGCAGGCGCCTCCTGGTGCAGGTGAGGTGGGAGTATTGGGTTGGGCATCTGCACTTGGGGAGGAGGCTCCTGACCCCTGGCCTCCACCAGTGTGGGCAGTGGGTAGAGAAGTGAGTAAACCCAGTCCCTGCCTTAGCACCTGCCAGCTGGAGGTCACAGGACACCATCATAAAGAATGTTCCTCGGAGCATGTCAGGTGGTGGGGACCTGGGGATACAAAGACACAGTCCTACCCCCAAGAACCCCTACTCATAAGAAGACAGGCACATCAGTGACAAGCCACATGTGCAGGGACAAGGGAATAGTGCTGTGGGGCCCAGAGGACCCCAAACCAGCCCTACCCAGATGACTTCACCTAGAGAGTTCAGTCTCCTTGTGAGGCACAAAGGTACCTTGTAGTAGTTCTTGATTTTCACCCACTTCCTGCTCAAGCTGGCCCCTGCCTCCAAGTGGACTGGGGCTGTGAGCCTCAGCCCTGAGTCACAGAGCATCCCATCCTCCCTGGAAGATGTGCTGCCTTGTTCTTGAAGCCTTCCCCAGCCCACATGACCTTCCTTCTCCTGCAGCTCCATCTCCCACCCAACACTGAGAACTATCTCCTCCCAGAAGTCACCATCAGGTAGAACCCTCGGAGAGTGACCTTGGCCCACATGTGAATCATTTAAATGATTTCAGTGAGGAAGCAGCGGACTCTCAAACTGCGTGTGAAGAGGAAATCTGTGTGATCACTTTGTGCCCCCTCCCCTCATGGAGGGAAGGCTGAGCATCCTCTCTTGACTTAGCAAAGAGACAGTCCCCTCTTCTTGGAGCTGCAAGCTGAAGAGTGCTTCGCTAGATCCTATAGGGATGTCTTTCACCAGCATCTAAAGGGCCTGATGTGTTTCGATGTGCTGGAATCCATCAGTTGGCACTGAGAGTTGAGAAAACTCAGAAACAGTACACAGAAGAAATGGAGCCGTTTATTTTTTTTTAAGGGATTGAATCCAAGGCCTGATGCATGCTAGATAAGGGCTCTACCACTGAGCTGCACCCCCAGCTCCTAGAGCAGGATTCTTTCTTTCTTTTTTGGGGGAGAGAGTACCAGGGATTGAACCCAGGGGTCCTCAGTCACTGAGCCACAGCCCTTTTATTATTTTGAGACAGGGTCTCACCACGTAGCTCAGGGCCTCACTAAGTTGCTAAGGCAGACTTTGAACTTGCAATGCTCCTGCCTCAGCCTCCTGAGTTGCTGGAGTTACAGGCGTGCA
Source organism: Aplodontia rufa (assembly GCA_004027875.1). Taxonomy (NCBI): domain Eukaryota; kingdom Metazoa; phylum Chordata; class Mammalia; order Rodentia; family Aplodontiidae; genus Aplodontia; species Aplodontia rufa. Next base: position 94,516 of record PVKS010001300.1, read on the forward strand.
CCATCTCTGCCGGCTAGAACGGGATGCTTAACAAACGAAACACAGAATGTGCAGCTGCCTCCGCAGAGACCGGGGCCTTGCCTGTCACTTCTGTGGCTGTAGGTGACTAATTCTTGATTGAACTGGTGCTGAGATTGGAACTCTGACACGTGGATATTCGGATGGGAATATCAGATCTTCTCCCTCGGTGGTCCTTGCACGAGACAGGCATTTGTGTGGGGTGATGTTCGGACCCTGAAAGCATAGGCCTTGACGGTGGTTACACGTGGCTCTGGTCCAAAGTCGGAACGAGAGCAGCCACCTGCTCAGGCGAGAAGGCGGTGGAGGAGTCACCAGAGCAACGCCAAGGCTGCCACTGCCTCCCAAGGAGCCCAGTAGGATGCCAGTGAAGATCAGAATATAAATTAAATGCTTGCAACAGAAAAAAATAACTCTATTCAAAAAGGTATCGATGAAACTTTAGTCCATTGAATGAAAACTGTATTTTGAATGGCACTATGCCAGATGATGGGAATGCAAAATGCTCAGGCTGGAGGACCCATGATCTAGGAGGGGAACTGCAGTAGGATGGCAGAAAACCATAAGGAAGATTATGGTAAATGCTATTCGTGGCCACAAGGTGAACTCCCAGCTCCTTAAAAACCCAAGACTGTTTCCTCTATGAAGCCAAGCAAAAAGCCCTCACAAACCCTCTCCTCTGTTTCTGTTAACACCTACATGACCCCCTATCATATTGTACTGTGTTAACTGTGTTCATTCAATGCATGTCTTCCCTATGAGACTTTTTTGTTTTGTTTTGTTTTAAAACACAAGGGCTGTCTGATGATTAACATCAATCACTTTGTTGGAGACCAGAGTTGGTCCCCTGATCTGAATTATGTGAAGAATGAATGAATGACCAAATGGGCGAAAAAGCCAACATAATCTTCCATTTTGACTATGTACTTAAAAGCTGGATTATATGAGAGATTGGAGGATTTTCTCTTTTGTAAGGAACACAGTATTAGCTTGGGTTTTTATAATTTTTTTCAAAGGTACTATATAAGCTCAAAGTTAAAAAAAATGGTGGCTAATTTGGTAATCTGGAAACTCACACTGGAACTTGGAACGTGGATCTGAAATTGGGCCACAGCAACAAATTTCTCCATTGCTTTAAAGCCTTGCTCCTGGTGTTCATAATGCTCCTTTTGTTTGTGGCATTCTGCAGAGGAGCGCATAGGGCTGCTGAGGATTCCTAACAAGGGGTCCAGCACCCACTGAGGACTTCAGGTCCTGCTCAGGACTCAGTTCTGGGCATCCGCCAACGGTGCTGCCTTTCTAGCTCACTGGGCGTTACACTAACATTCCCACTGTCTGGCACTGCAAAGGCCTCTCTTCTGCAGTCTTTAAATGGCCATGAAGCTTGTCCTCTTAAATATCTAGAACATCCTTAAGAGCAAAGCTCTTTACTTGTTTTTTTATTCACTATAGCAAAAGCATGCTAACATTGGCTAAAGCAAATAGTAGATATTCAATAAACATTTGCTGAATGACTAATAGTGTCATTTTTTCTTCCTTTCTTCCTTTCTTTTCTTTTCTTTTCTTTTTTTTTTTTTTTTTTTTTTTTTTTTTTTTTTTTTTTTTTTTTTTTTTTTTTTTTTTTTTTTCTGTACTGGGGATTGAACTTTACCACTGAGCTACATCCGCAGTCTTTTTCATTTTTTTGTTTTGAGATGGGGTTTTGCTAAGTTGCTTAGGTCCTTGCTAAGTTCTTGAAGCTGGCCTTGAACTTGCAATCCCCCTTCCTTAGCCTCCCAAGCCTCTGAAATTAAGGTATGCACCACCGCACCCAGCTGAGACCAGCTATTTTGATCGAGCACCCTGGTGCTTGTCGTATGGACTGCCCGTGTCCACCTTTGTGGATTGCACCTGAGAAAACAGAGGGCGCTGAAGAACATGGAGCTGCTTCCCCACGATCTCTATGAATCTGTGAGAGCTCAGCATCCTCTCGTTCCATCACCAGAGTATAATTAAAATTTACGGGGACATTTTCCCCTCCTCCACACACCTCCCCCGACCAGGCTTTCGTGTAGAAGAGAATGGAGACTGCAATGCTATTAGGGAAAGGATGGCTCAGGAAAACACGTGTGAAACCCCCAGGAACACAGGCCCCATGTGGACTTCACAAGGGCAGGCCCTCCTTTGTCAGGTGGGGCCAGAGACGGTGAAATGTAAGCTAGTGAGCTTGCTCTGACCCCCATTAGTGCCACCAGCTAATGAGTGCTGGGAGTCCTGAGCACTGTAGGGCAGCTGAATTCCTCTCCGTTGTCAACCGCTGCATTTTGGCATGGCACCATGTCCAGTTCCAACCGTGATAATACCGTGCGACAGCATTCCCGGCTTCTTCATTAACCTTCTCTTCCTGAATTCACTTCAAACAGTTCAAAGCAATTAAATCACTTTTTATCATCCTAATACAAATAATTTTTACTCAATTTTTTTTATTCAACACTTTAAATACCTTGGCAGACACATTAAAGGACAAGATGAAGTATTAAAATTTGCCAAGATAAAACAAGCTCCCAGTTCATAAGAAGGATATTGCAACAAGCCCTTTAGAGAGAAAGATAATGAGAGGACTTCCGGAACCAAGTGTAACCGACCCTGTCTTAGGGCTCATCTAATGAGCTGCTCAGGACTTCACATTTTTCTTACCACTGACACACCTGCCGAGCGACTAGAGGTGCTTTGTGAGTCACAGAACAGGTGCAATAGTTAAGAGTTTCCTCAGGAACAAACATTTTTAAAAAAACGGAAGAGAGCACACTTCACTTGCTAATGTTTAACAGAAGGGGAAAATTATAACAATGAGAATTTGTTAATTCAATTTCATTTATTTTTTTCATCTGGTTTTAGTTTTTCCGACACTTAGTTTTGTAATGTAGTGGGTTCAAATCTGGGTCCTCGCAAATACCAGGTACGAGCTCTACGACTGAGCCTTTGCTCCAGCTCAAGAATTTGTTAATTCATCCTAAAATTACAGACGATGCCAAGACACTTTCTCTCATCTGTAAAGAGAAGCTTATTACTAGACACCATGTTTTTCAAGTGCTGGGGCTCAAACCCAGGACCATGCATGCCAGGCAAGCATTCAGCTGTTTACACACGCACCCTACCTCACAATAGACTTCTTAATCATGGCAACATTCCAGTTCCAGAAGTCTTTTCTTTTTTCCTTTTTTTTTTGTACATTTATTTTATTTCATTCTATTTCTATAAATGTCTTCAAGAATTTTCACTGTTAGCCCCACTTTTCATTCAGATGTAAGATCATGAATGTCCGAGTAAAATATGCTTTTATCATGTGTGCACATTTTAAAAATTTTATTGGTAAATAAAAAGCACCTTAACTGCAGCTGGAGCAGTGGTGGCTCAGCGGTTATGGCACTTGCCCAGCATGTGCAAGGACCTGAGTTCAAACCCCAGCACCATATACACAACGAGTGTTTGTTGGAGCAATGAAGGCCATGTGAAAAACTAAAAAAACTAAATAAAATTGATTCTCTTTCTCTCTCTCTCTCTCTCTCTCTCTCACTGTCCCTCTATCTTAAAAAAAAAAAAATACACCTTAACTGAGTTTCCAGACTCTCCCTACCTACCTGCCCCATTTTCCCTTGTATTTCAGAAGGCACATGTTTTTCATGAGCCACAGCACATGTGTTGAATCTTGGGACTGTCAGACCTTCTACAACTACATCCCTCTATCATTCTCCAGCATCCAACAACCTCTTGAACCTTCTATCCCTTTCATAAGTCTATTTGTATGTGGTCACATCCCAGGCCCCTGCAGCATTCCAACCAGCTTCTCACTATTAAGCAGAATGTCTCAAAATGTAGCAGAAAGTTCATAGACAAAAGTGGTCATTTATTCTGTTATACTAACATATATCAAAATAATTGATAGCATTTCACCAAACAAAATCAGAAAAAGATTTTTTGTCTTGATATAGAGTCCCCTTATCTAAAATATAGTCATCATCTTCCTTGTCTCTTCTAATTTTTGTTCGAAAACTTCTTCGTTGGATATGAGTATAGAGATACCAGCTTGCTTTTTTAGGCTGTAGTAATGGTCAGTTTTCTCCCAACATTTTACCTTCAATCTGTGGCTATCTTTGGCTGTGAGCTGAGTCTCCTGTAAGCAGCATATTATTGTATTTTGTTTCTTTGATCCAGTCTGCCAATCTATGTCTTTTGATTGGGGTATTGAGTCCATTCATGCTAAGTGTTAGAATAGATATGTGATTTTGGTTCTCTGGAATTGTGACCTTTGCTGTATTTTATGCCATCTTGGATATCTTTTAGTGAGTGAAGCTTTTATTGACTTTCCTCTGATTGTGGGTTTTGGGAGTTGTTTGCTTGTTCATCTGTTTGAAGTTTGTCTTTGAGTATTCTCTGTAGAGCTGGTTTTGTGTTTGTGTACGTTGCTAGTTTGTTCTTATCATGGAAACTTTTTATTTCCCCATCATATTTGAAGATGCATTTTGCTGGGTATAGTATTCTTAGCTGAAAATTATTTTTTTCAGTATTTGAAATTTTCATTCCACACTCTCCTCCCCTTATGTCTGATTTGAGAAATCCACTTTGATCCTTATTGGTTTACTTCTGAATGTGACTTGGTGTTTTTCTCTTACCACTTTTACTATTTCTTTGTTTTCTCTGTTATTCATTTTGAATATGATGTGTCTGAGTTTCTCATTTCGCTAGGTCTATTTGGGGTCCTATAGGCCTCCTGAGTATGAAGATCTGGTTCTATTCTGATATGGGGGAAATTTTCTTTGATTATCTTATTGATAAAGTTTTTTATGCCGTTTGCTTGATGCTCAGTGTTTTTCCCTATCCCAATCACTCTCATGTTATTTCTTCTGATTTCATCCCATACTCCTTGGAAATTCTGATCATGAGCCCTAAGGTTTGTTTTTCTTGTTGAGTCTCCATGTGTTCAAGATTATTCAGCCTTTCTTTGTTGTCCAACATTCTTTCTTCAGGAGCTGAAGTTCTATTTTCTGCTGAGTTTACTATGATATTAATATCTTCCACTGAGCTTTTAATTTGTTTTTCAATTCTAAGAGCTCTGCTATATCTTTTTTCAGTGTCTCTAATTCTTTACTAAAATGATGTTTCAGCTCCTGTAATTGCTCTCTTATTTCCTTCCTTAAATCTTCTTTTAATTCTTTGATTATTCTAATGATCAGGTTGTTACTTTCTTGTAAGGTTTTCTCCAGGTCCCTATCCATGAAATCCTTGGCTGGGGAGTTGTGGGTTGGAGGAGGAGAATTGTTTCCCTTTTTCCTCATTTTCAGTTTCAGAGAATGGGGCCTGAGATCTTTCACTGGTTATTTCGCTTTGTGACTTTGTTGATGGGTAGCGGGGTTTTTAATCTCTTCACTTATTTGGGCTGGGGTACAATTTAGATAGTACAGTTCAAGAGCTGGCTGCCCGACCTGTGAATTATTATTGACCTTTACAATTTCCGATACCTCATAAGATAAGGGAAAAGAGTCATTATGTACAGCCAATGCACACAATAGACAGCATTGAACTGGCTACTTTTTTTTCCTTCTAGAATTGTTTCAATGCTAATTACCACTTATGAAAGGACTAAAAGGATTAGCAGCTATCTTCTGCCAGACTATAACTGTCAAGACTATAACGATTTAAAAGCAAACAGCCATTTTCAAGTTTGGCAATCACTTCAGATATCTAGTACCTTCCTAGGTAAAGATAAATAGACTTGGGAGCAAAGGAAATATGGTAAGAAGGGAGAGGAGCTTGTGACTTTGGAGCGAGAGCAGCAAGAGAGTGGAGATGATGTAGGATATTCTAAGAAAATAAAAAGCAAAAGAAAAGAAAGAAGAAAGAGGAGGATACTGCAGTAATGACTTTAGGGCAGGATGAGGGAGAGGGGAATAAAGTTTAGCTGTTGCCAGAGGAAAGTGAATAAGCGGTTAGCAGAGAAGCTCACCACCGGGGTACAGCACGAAACAAAAGTGCCAATCTGCAAGAACACAAACAAAACCAAGCCACAGCGAAACACAGCAAAAGAAACAAAACCAAAAAAGCAAACAAAACAGAGAACTCAAAACAAAACAATGAACATCTCAATGAAAAGTTGGGAGGAATATGGGTCATTTCCATTGCAGAGGTCAAAATAGACGGTGTGGGAAAAGAAAAATAGACAGCGTGGGTTGACTATCACATCTGGACCCTGGATGGAGGCACTTCCAAGGTGAGGCTGCTGCAGGGCCTGGCTTTTGCTCTTTTCCACTACAAGTCAGATTCCCAGGAATCCTCCCAGTATTTGTGTCACATGGAGGGGGTGCAGACCTTCACTGCCACTGCTACCTGTGAATATTGCCTTTCAGCTTTCCTGGGTTGAGACCCTGGGTGCCTTTGCGTCTGACTGCCCAGATTCCTGTCCTATTTCAGCCAGGGCCCCAGCAGTCACTGGCAATCTTGTAGATCCCAGGCAGCTGGGAGGAGAGTTCACAGATCTTGCCAGCTTGGCACCCGGGGCAGATGCCGCCCTGAGCTTGTTCATCTTGAGGCCCATACCAGCCCCAAACACATGCAGCTTCCGAGGCCATATCTGCCCTGAACTCACGGGGCCTGAGGCAATCAAAACACAGGGCTTCTGGGGCAGTCAGCGGTGGATGTGCTGCACCTGGGGCAGCCTCTGATCTGAACTCATGGCTCCTGGAGCAGCTGCCTGGACCATCCTCCTTCTCAAGATGGCATCTCCCTGGCTCTCTGTGGCCAGTTTGGGGGCACATCTAAGACATGTGCACTAATGCAGACCCTGGTTCAGCTGAGGAGCAGGAGCCCTTCCGTTAGCAGAATTCTCCATGCCAGTTTTTCCTTCCTGTATTTGTAAGTATTCTTCGCTCCCTGGGTGCTGAACCAGCAATGCAACGCTGGGTGGTGGTCCTTGCAGCTGGAACAGGTTGACCCCATGTAGTTTTTCTTCCTTGCTTAATATATCCAAGGCTCTGAGCCTCCAGTTTTCCTTCTTTGTCTACTAATGAGTTTCAGTGAAATTTTGCTGTTCACCCACCTCTCAGAAAGACACTTCTCCCTCCATTGACTTCCGCTTCATGGAAAGATTCTACGTGCAGCCTGAGAGTCGCCGTCTTCCTCCCTATCCAAGAGAAAATTCTTATAAAACCTGTATCTGACAAAGGATTGGAATCCAGAATATTTCAAGAACTGTACAGTAGACCATTAGGCTGATAAAAATTCAATTAGAAAGCAAGCAAAAGTTCAGAGTTCACACACAGAAACACACCAATGGCCAATCCGTGTATGAAAAAATGCTTGGCATCGCTAGCTATCAGAGAAAAAAATTAAAACCATGACATACCTCCAACCACACAACTAAGTACAATACTAAGTACTGGTGAGCATTTAAAGCAACTGTAATTGTCGTACGTTCTTGGTGGAAAATCAAAATGGTACCAGCCTGTTCAGAAGACAGCTGATAATTCTTTACAATATTAAACATACCATATGACCCAGAAATTCCATTTTGAGGTATTTATCCAAGAAAAATGAAAATATATTTACACATGTTATACTGTTTATGGCATCATTATTAATTACAGCCATAAACTGGAACAACTCAGATGTCCATCAATCAGCAAATGGAATTCTATTCAGCAATAAAAAGGAACAAACAGCTAATATATGCACATGATATGGAGAAATCTCAAAAACATCATATAAGGGAAAGTAAGCCAGACAAAAAAGACTATCTGCTAGACGATTCTATTTTATGCAACTCTAGAAAAGGCAAAATCTTCCAGGCATGCTGGCTCTTGCCTGTAATTCCAGTGGCTCAGAGGGCTGAGGCAGGAGAATTGCAAGTTCAAGGCCATACTCAGCAACTTAGCAAGACTCTAAGCAACTTAGTGAGACCCTGTCTCAAAATAAAAAATAAAAAGGGCTGGGGGTGTGGCTCAGTGGTTAAGTAACCCTGGACTCAATCCTGGTACCAAAAAAAGGCTAAAACTTATAATGACAAAAAGCAAATCAGTGATCATCAAGATTGGCTACAAAGAGGCACAAAGAAAGTCATGGGGAGAGTGATGAAAATGTTCTATATCTTGACTATAGTTTTTACATGGATATTTATTTGCCAAAACTCGATTTATAAACTTAAATAACTTATATGGTGTATAAATCATACCTCAATAAAGAAACTGAGAGAATAATAAGGAACTTGGAGAGTAGCCAATGGTAGAGCGCTTGCTTACCATGAGCCAGGCTGTGGGTTCAATCTCCAGCATCTTAGTGTACATTTGTACAAAAATAAACCCAATTTACTAATAGGAGCTGCTGTCATTTATTGTGTTCTGTGATAGGTGCTTCACCTTCTATAACCTCATAGTTTTTCAAGGTAGTTAATAAACCTACTTTCCAGCTGGAAAGTAGTATAAAATAAATATAAGCTGAACCACAGAAATGTTCAGTGGCTTGCATACAGGTGCACAGCTAGAAAGTGGTCAAGCCAGCGTTCATGCGCAGGTTGGTATATCTGGCCTTTACACCCCTGCTTCACCGTCCAGACCACGTTGCTCTCATTTTAGGATGCCAGAGGGTCAGCAGGGCAGACCTTGCATAGCCACAGACCTGTAGCTCAGGGGACCACCATGAATGCAGTCAGAACATGAAGGATCTTTATCTGCCAGGCAGTTTATTGAGACCAGCAGCCAAAGTAATTGAGACCCCAGAGAACATCTGTTCTCCCTTGAGAGGTATACAGGGCCTGTATGTGCTTAATCCTCCACTAATTTACTGTCCAAATTCTGCAGCCTGTGTATCATTTGTCCTAGAAGAACATGACAAGAAGAAATTGTCATGTTCACATCGTAAAATGCCCATGAATTCTTACAGGGAAATACAGACAGCTTTGACACAAGAGTAAGGACCAAAGTCTCAGCAATAAACAGAAAGAGCATTTTCCCTAGAGCCAGGGGCACTGCAGCTATGATTCTCTCCCTTGCTGCGATCGCCAGAGGAGGCAGGAGGGATTCCCAGTCTAGAGTTGAAACTAAGGAAACTCCTGTAATCACAGCGACCACTAAATGTTTACTGTGTGGTTCACACTTTACATCCATTACCTTATTTATTCAACACAACTGATCTGTGAAATACACACAACTGTAAGTGAGTCTTGCAGATGAACTGAGGCTCAGAGAGATTCTGATTTCCACCAGGTTTCCAAGCTCCTCCATGAGGCCAAGTGCCAAAGGGGAAAGGGGCTCCAGCCTCAGCCCTAAGCAGTACATGACAATGGGTTTAAGCCAATCCTGGGTACTCCTTTCCACTTCCGGTATGCTACGGTTTGAGCATCGATGTGACATGTCCCCAAAAAACTCATGTGTGAGACAATGCAAGGACATTCAGAGGTGAAATGGGTTATGTAACCTAATCAGTGGGTTAACTGGGTGGCGACTGGAGGCAGCAGGGTGTGGCTGGAGGATGTAGGTCACTGGGATTGCTTTTGGGGTTTAAATTTTGTCCCTGGTGAGTGGAGCTCTGTTTCCTGACTGCCAGGTACTGAGCTGCTTTCCTTCTCCACGCTATTCTGCCATGATGTTCTGACCCCCCTCCGGCCCAGAGCTAGGGAGTCAGCCAAATGAGACCTCTGAAACCAAGCGCCCATAATAAACCTTTCCTCCTCTACATTGCTCAGGTCTTTTGGTCACAGTGATTTAAAAGCTGACTAAAATACCATCAAAACTCATGCTGGAAACTGAATCCCAGAATTACTGAGCTACAAGTATGGGAGTGGTGGGGCTTCAAAGAGGTGATTGGATCGTAAGGGCTCTGCCTCCTGAATGGAGTCATCTACTCAAGGATTAGCGGGTTAAGGGATTAACAGGAAGTGACTTTGTTGTAAAAGTGAGCTCTCTCTTTGTCCAGGTGTTCTGTCTTGCCACAGGCTACCCATGACACAATCCAGCAAGAAGGCCTTCACCAGATGTTGGCACAATGCTCTTAGACTTCCAGCTTCCAGATCCACAAACTAAATTAAACCCTGTTTCGTATAAATTATCCAGTCCTTCATATTCATTTATAGTATAGAAAATGGTCTAAAACACAAGGTGAGGCTTGGTTGGTTCTGTTCTGGTCAATAATGCAAGCGGGGGAGTCAGATAAATGACTTTTGGAAAAGGGTTTCTTTGCTGATACAATAGAATTTGAGAAGAAGCACTTTTTCCGCTGGACGTTATTGTGTCTCTGTTCCCAGTCTGGACCCCTGGCAACCATCTTGGCACCAAGAGGGAAGACCAACTGGTGTATTGAGGACAGCAGAGTAGTGCAGAAGGAAGGAAAGAAAATACCATAACCCTGAAGATGCTGTTGAGCCTCTCACAAGCCCTAAAACCGGTCACAATATTTAATAGCACTGAATTTGGATTTTCTGTCTCTTTGAACTTAAGCTATGCTATCTCCTTTTATCTTTTATCTCTAATTTAAGAAGCACCTAATAAAATTAGGCTGTGACTATTCAGGCCTAGCTTTTCTCATTTGTTAAGAGTATCTGAGTTGCACTGAGATTTGGGATGAATGGTTTCTGATATCCTCAGAAGACTATGCTTTTTCTAGTATTTTTAACATTCTGGAGCTTTGCCAAGCTGAGAATCAAACCCTGTGGTCCTGAGCCAGCCCTTTGCTGGTGATTCCCTCCTTTTCTCCATTTGAATTCCTGCGGAACTTTCTCCCATACACCCATTCCTTTCTTCCCCACAACCCACCATCCAGTCCTATGGCTTTTAAGACCTATCAACTAATCCCTATTTAGGTATTATTAAAAACTTTCCAGAGATTTCAGATTTTGAAAGTTGTGTCCAAAATTAGCAAATACAATGGCTGAACCCAGTAGAAAACTTGGTCACAGGGTCATCCTCTCGTTCTCTAAGGTACCAGCCCTTGTACAAACAGTTGAGAAGAACTCATAGGGATCCAAACATGCAAAGCTGTGTCCTTGTTCTTCGTCTCAAATCCTCTAATAATCCCATTTTGTTTCTTCAACTTCAACTACTTAGACTTCTTCACCAACTATTTTCTTGGTCCCGATGGCCCTGCCCCTGGAGAGTAGGACTTCTAACATTTAAAATCTCAGATTTCTATTTTCTTCTAACCTCATCCATGGTCTCCTGCCTCCCACAGTCCTGATTTAAAAAAAAAAAAAAATAGATGCTTCAGGCAGTTTGGCAGCCTCCAGTCATTCCGCAATAGTGACAGCCTAACTCTCCCAAACCCATCTGCTCTAGAAGCAGCTTAGCTTGAACTGTAACCATGCCTCAGTGGTGTGGCTTCAGGATGCATCTAGACAACCTGGCTCTTCTAGGTTCCAGAGAGAACATTCTCAGCTGTTGCAATTTGCCTCACCTTGATTTTTTCCTGTGCCCCGTCCCAAAGGTACCAGTATCACCAGTTTAGCTAAATGCAACTGATGGAATTTTTCCATGTTGGATTTCCCTGTAGTTCTGCAACCCCTAGATGTGGGCCTGCCCCTGGTCACCCTCTGTCATCCATTTAGCTTCCTTTATAGTGGATGTCACTGTGGCAGACAGAAATCTGATGTTATTTGCAATGTCACCATTACCAGGTAAAAGACTACATTGTTCAGGTCCTCCAGGAACTGGATGAAGCCATATCACCAAGTTCTTTCCTGCCTAAGCCTGGATTCCCAAGAAAACAGCACTGGAGACAAGAGTGTACGTACCACTAATTTAAAAGGCTGTTTAATACTAGGGAACATAAGGCAGGGGAGGACAGACAGCCAACATGAGCTGGTGTTACCAAGCTGTCTGCTCACATTCACGGGCCCTTATTGCAAAAGGCGAATGAACTACTACAGTTCAGGTCATCCATCCTGGGGGCTAGAGGGGATTCAAATTCTCACACTCACCATGACAGCTCTTATCTCTCCTTGGCCTGTACCCCAACATCATGCACACGTGGGTGTCACATGACACTGTTGTTCCTTGGGCCTCAATGGCAATGGGGAAGCCCTGGGACAAGACCTGGGGGTGCAGGCAAGAGGGCAGATCAGGCTGCATCAAGATCCACACAAAGACATCTAGTGGCTGAGGACCTCTGTGGCAGGAGAAGCCCAGAAAAGGCCCATGGAATCAACTAGAATGTGTTCAGTTGTCTGATGTGACTCATGGGAAGGCTTCTGAGAAGAAACCCAGACTCTCTTCCTCCTATCTCCTCCCGGGAATGGAGATGTGATATCTGCTAACGTTCCTTTCATCTTGCACCATGAGGCAGGTTTGAGGAGGAAAGCCACCTACTAAAGGTGGAAGAGCAGAAAGTCACAAGGAACCTGGGTCCATGGCACTGGGAGGAGCCACTTGACTGCTGCAAACATCCATCTGTCTCTTATAACAGAAAATAACCTTTGAATTTCCTTAAGCTAATATGCTCAGTCTCTGTGACTGCAGACAAATGCAATGTCTAAATGATGCACTCACTGTCTGTAAACATTTTGTTTCTTTGTGGACAAATAGAATAATAAAAGCCCTCGTTAAGAGAACAAAATACAAAATTAGAAGCACAAGCTTCCATTTTAAAAGAAATGTTGATTTTAATGAAAGGGCAACTATGGAGCAAATCACTTAGACTTAAAGTGCTTTTGTTTATTCCAATGCTGTGCTACAAATGCCTTGTTCTGTGCTGATAAGGAAAATGAATTTACAGTCTAGTGAACTAAGCAATTAAAAAACAAACTGCTAACCAATCAGATTGAAGTAAAGGTTTCAAGTAACACAAATTTGACTCTTCTCCTTGCTCCTTCACAAGTCACAGATTTCTTGCAATGTAAAGAGATAAGGGCTCTCTTATAAAATTGTTTTACTATAAAAGGCAATCTTCACTCAACAAAAGTGCATATTTCCTTTGCTTATCAAGGTTTAAGTCTATGAAACAGTGTTTAAGTTACTAGTGGAACATCACGAAACCTCAGTTTAGGGATAATATATGAATTTAATCTAATGTTAATTGTTATGTCTATAACTAGCTTAAAATGAACCCACCAATTTTCTTTCCCATTTCCTGCCTTAAATTGAGTCATTTATTTTATACTTACTATACAAATTCTAGTTGAACTTTTGATGGTTTGAGGAAACTATTATTGAATGCTTGCTGCAGTTATTTTAACAAGCTCAAATCAAATACAAATGTACCCAGCAGACTCAAAACCTAAGCCAATATGATATGCAACTTTTCTACACTACTTCAGATACAAGAGCAAATCCCCCTCACCCCTGCCAGTCCTCATGCCCTTAGCCCATGTCTCTAACCAACTTCTTTTTTTTCCAAATGGGTCCTCCCCAGACAGTTTCCTAGTTCTCAATACAGTGTTCAGGATTGTCTCCACCAAACTACTGACATTTCCATGAAAGGTGACACCTATTGCCTTCTTTATATGAATTTGTATGAGTGCATATGTGTGTTCAAATCATTGAAAGATAAATTTTAAAGAAGAGGAATGAAAATAAAATGCATCCCCGTCTCACCTCATTAGACATTGTTACCCGATCTGTCAAAAGACAGCCCAGCTACTCCTCCGGTACACAGGAAGTTTCTATGGAAATTCCAATCACCAGGGGCTTCTACAGAGCATGGTAGCCAGTTCATAATGGATTCTGGTTCAGAGACTGTAAGACAGACTCCAAAGTACCACAATTCTATGCAGTTCCTAACACACTGGTACATACTTGGTACTGGTTCACAAAGTTCTTTAAGGCCTAATGTGTTGATGCAGATAACAGGCGTGTCTGAGCATCATAGAAGCCGTGTAAAATACTAACTCAAGAAGCTCAGGCTTGAGTTGAAGTTTATCATTATAATTTTGGGTAGAATAACCAGGAAACAAAGAGACCCATAGTTTTGTCAGAGCAAAGAGTTGCCCTTTAAAATGGGACAGATTATATTTGGGAACTAACCTTCTGGGATCATATGCATACAAGGCAAAAGGTAAAAAGCTGTCAATATTTCAAAGCAGCCAACCATAGATGTCCCTACATAGTCAGAAGCTATGGTGCTTCACTGAGCTTCAGTTATTTTTTGGAGTGTTTGTTTGTGTTTGTTTCTTTAAGTGTATGAAATTTTCCAAGGGAAAGGCAGTTTAATTCAACAGTGTGTTCTCAGATCTTGTCACAAAGTTGTAATCTACCAACATCTCGCCATTCATCCCTGGATAGGATAGGATATAAGGAGTTCATTGGGATCTGACTGTCTCCAGCCCCATCCCATGTCATATGTCAGTAAACAAATCCCAAACACACGTCACAACTCACAGCAGTAGGCCTCAGGACCAAACACAACTCTCCCAAATGAGTGCATTCAAAACGTTTCTCCAAGACATTCTCCACATTTTTTAAATGAGGTATGAATTGAATAAAAAGTTCAAGTGACTTATTCCATTTTTAATTTCATGTGGACAGCACCAACCTGGAAAAAACTTCCTTTCTCTTACTTGATAGTCATTGAATCCTTCTTGTAAGGGAGTGATTCCTAACTTTGCCAGGAACAAAATGTCGTTAGATAAAGGGCTTCTCGAGCTGTGTACAGTGAGGCTGCATGACCACATTTCAGTGCACAGCTGACTTGGTAGACAATGGTGCTCAGTGGATGACAAGGGAACTGAACAATTGCTACGAATCGCATTGTTACTATTCCTTCTCTGTGTTTAGATACACAAATAGCATTGTGCTGAAATTGCCTGCAATATTCAGTACAATAACATGCTATGCCGCCTAGATTTATTTATGTACTCTCTACGATATTTGCACAAGGACAAAATTGCCTAACAACTCATTTCTCAGAAGGCAATCTTTTAAAAAAGAAAGAAAGAAAGAAAGAGGGACAGTGAAAGAGGGAGAATGAATTTTTATTTAGTTTTTTTCATGTGGCCTTCATTACTCTAACACTTTGTTGTACATGTTATCTTGGGGTACGAACGCACGTCCCTGTGTATGCCAGGCAAGCACCAGAACAGCTGAGCCACTGCTCCAGCCCCCTCAGAAGGCAATCTTACTAAAGTGATGCATGACTGTATGTTACCTTGAGTATATAACAATGTACACAAAATTACAAATGTGCACGTGTGATATAATATGAACAGACACAGCTACACATATTGTAGATAATTATGCATTATGTTTGCTTATGTTATATATGCATGTGGCTTTATATGAATATTTGAACTTTTTTAAAAAGGTCTGAACACAGCTTTGTGGTCTTCTTTTCCATACTAGAAGGAGACATTTGATCTTTGCCAGAGTAAGGCTGACCCTCCCTGGGACAAAGTGAAAACAAACTTCTTCCATGAACAAGACCTGCACCCAGACTGACCCAAAATCTACAGTCAGTGACTGTCCAATCTTCACATGGGTAGATTTTATCCTGTCTCTATCCCAGCAATGCCACAGTGACCTGATGCCTCATCCTGAAGCTGTCCCTATAGATCCTACCCCACAGAGCCCTTGGGATGCTCCTGAGTCCAAAAGGAACCCCCCAGGCAAGGGGATGGAGAGGCGCCCCCATCTGTGTCCCCTCCCTCTCCACCTACTCCTCCCCCACCCTACCACTGCCATTGCTCTTCCCTCAGCAGGAGAAATAAAGGGCCTAAAACCCACACCTGGAGCTGGCATGCAGGACATGGTTATGAAGCACACGCAAAAGCTCACATCAAGTCCTCTCTTTTAGGCTGAAACCAATCAACTTCCTAAAATTGGAAACCTTATTCTCTGAGAGACTGCCCGTCATTTTCAGGGGGTGTCCTTATATTAACATCAGTCCTGGCTGCTGGGAAGTGAGGCTCTGATACACCAGGCCTATGGGCACTTGGCCTTGCCTCACTCCTCCAGCCAGCAAATCCTCAGCTAACTGTCTCTGATGGGCAAGGTGTCATTGCAGGGCAGGCCAGGATTGGGATGTCTCTTGGCTTTCTCCAGGGTGAAGGTCAAGTGCTACATGACCACTGGCCTGCCCTGCAATGACACCTTGCCCATCAGAGACAGTTAGCTGAGGATTTGCTGGCTGGAGGAGTGAGGCAAGGCCAAGTGCCCATAGGCCTGGTGTATCAGAGCCTCACTTCCCAGCAGCCAGGACTGATGTTAATATAAGGACACCCCCTGAAAATGACGGGCAGTCTCTCAGAGACACTTTCTCCCAGGAGACAAGAAAAATAAAGGGGCAGACATCCCCAAGACTTTCGATTCACTCAGTGTCCCTTGGAAGGAAGCAGTACTGCAACATTTATAAATCCCCTTCCCTTTTCAGGAACTGCCTTTGGGTACTAATAATTTATGCATCACTCTCTTGGCTGACACATTCTTAAATACACCAAAAGTCGGAATTAGAAAAGGAGAGAGAGTCCCCCTCCCCCTGTGTCTGGAATTCTGTCTTCTTGTCTTGCATTACTCTTAATAAGAAATTGCTCATGAGGACAAGTAAATATCAAGACTCTTCCCTCAGGGTGGTTTAAGCACTTTTTAAAATTTGACAAATAGTTAGCAATCCAAAAGAGAACTTAATGGCTTCAATTCACTCATCCACTTTATTGATTCATAATAGCACGGTATTCTGAAATCATTTATATGCCCTTGGTTGCTAGCATTCCTTAGGGATCACCTTGCTTTACAAACCAAAAAATGCCATCATAGACAGGAAGTGAACAATGTAAAGGGTAAGAATGGGTCAAGAATTGGAACTGGGATTTAAAATTCTTGGGCCACCTTCTCTGTAGACTTAGAAGGAGAGTCAGGGTGGTAACCAGGCAGGGAGATAGCATGCACATGGCTCTTCAATATTCCTATCATCAGGATAATGGGTACTCGGATAAATTGTGAATTTTGTTTTTCAAGTCCTACTGCAAATCATTCACTTGATTATTCGGCAAACACATACTTAGGCTCCTGTTCTTCACCAAGTACAGATATACCTCAGAGAGATTGCCAGTTTCAGTCCAGACCATCATCATAAAGCAAATATCATTAAAAAAAAAAAGTAAGTCGGATGAATATTTTAGTTTTCTAGCACATATAAAAATTATGTTTGTATTATACTGCAGTCTATTAAGCAAGCCACAGAATGATATCTTTAAAATATATACACATTAATTTAAAAATACTTTATTGCCCAAAATGCTAAGGATATTCTGAGTCACTGGAAAAAGTTGGCATCTATAAACTTGATTGACATGGGGTTTCAGAAACCACCAATCTGTAAAAAACACAGTATCCACAAAGCTCAATAAAGTGAAACACAATAAAACAAGGTGTGCTGTATTAGTCAGCTTTCCATCACTGTGACCAAAATACCTCACAAGAATAACTTAGAGGAGAAAAAGGATTTTTGTTGTTGTTCATGGTATCAGAGATCTCAGTCCATGGTAAGCTGACTCCATTGCTCTGGACCTAAAGTGAGGCAGAACATCATGGTGGAAAGGCGTGGTGGAGGAAAGCAGCTAGGAAGCAGAGAAAGTGAGAGAAGAGCCAGGGACAAGATATCATCTGCAAAGGCATGCCCACAGTAATTCTACTTCCTCCAGCCATGCCCCGCTGCTGATAGTTACCACCCAGTCTCCACTAAGATTATTAATCCATCAACTGGATTAATCCACTGATGAGATCAGAGCTCTCATAATCCAATATTTTCTCCTCGGAACATTGTTGCATTGCCTAACATATGAGCTTCTGGGGAGACATTCCAGATCCAAACCATAACATGCCTGGACCATGTTAGACACTAAAGATGTAAAAGTGCATCGCAGAAGAGACAAGACAAAGTGGAACAATGACAAGGTCCACTGATGCTAAGGTAAACTCGGTGCCTGCTGGAGGAGAGGAAAATTAACTCTCCCTCCACCTTCTTAAATTTAGTGGTTGGGATTTGGGAATCAAACTGCTAAAAGATAAACTAGAAAAAACAACCAGAGTTTATTTATGCATGTGATGCACATACACATAGCAGAAGTCAGTGATAAGTAACTCTATAGGGTGTTAGAATGTGGGGCTTATATACCATCTTAACAAACGGTGATACATTTGTGGAGAAGTGACAAAACAAAGAAAAAGGGATTGGGTATCTAGAGGCAGCAAATTGTGGAAAGTTAAATAAATGAAAGAGCTAATGGAAGAAAAAGGTTTATTTCTGCATGGTTTGTGCACACGCAGCTGGATGCCAATTTTCTGTCTCCAGTGGTAATGGTACAGGAGAAGGAAGGAGAACATCTACGCAAAGGGAAATTTATACTCCATTTTTAGGCATAAATTTGGAAGTCAGAGAACTTTTCCTGCATGCACTGCTTCCTAATCACCTTCTACTCAAAATAATTGTTGTGCTAAAGCAGCATCTTTTTATTGGCATATTCTCATCCCCTTCTCTGCAGTCATCTCGCAGGGTTAAGGGAACACAAACCTGGGAAGACTCCATTCCTGGAGGTAGTGGAGAGTGGTCAGAAAATATTCTCCAAGGACAGCTGAGCTGATTATGAAAGGTAAGTTTGTTAGGTAACACAACGAGGGAAGCACACGGCAGGTTCAGAGAACCAGCTAAGCAGAGTCAGAGCAGCGTGTGAGACATTGGGTATGCGGTGCAGGGAAAGCCACCTCACATCAGGAGCCAGGCTAGGCTCTGGGGACACAAGACTGTCTCTTCACACATGGGAAGTAAAGAAATGAGTGAGAGTATATGGAGATGGGCAATATGAAGCCAGGCAATGAAAGTCCAAGAGTGAGGAAGACATGGCAGATGGAAACGCACTCTCTCTCTCTCTAAGTTTGACTAAGAACAGAGAGAGACTCCCCCAACTGTTTCCTCTGCACACGCGGAACTCCTCAATGCTGATTCCCTAGCAATGTGAAAAGGGAAGAGCAACAGCATCTTCCATCACCTCTCACTATTGAAGTAAAATTTAATTTAAAAACACACTTCACGAGGTAAATCACTAGCTTCCATTTTCCAAGAAAATCTATTAGGGGTTAACTTTAGTTCTTATCTATTCAATGAAAATGAATTTTACTCTGTCACAAAACCTCTAGGGGGTAAGCCAAGTGCATCCCGCTGTTCATACTTGTAAAAAAATTGAACTAATGATACATCTGGAAAAGAGAAGAGCTGGGTTTGTATGCCCTGTTCTCATCAGAGTACATTTTGCGGATTCTAGGTGTCTTGGGACAACAATGAATGCCACGAAATAAATGATGGTATCCAACCTAAGTTTGTCATAACCGAGAACTCTTCATAGACCACTGGATTAACACAGCCACTGGCGCACAACAGAAGGGCCCCTGAGGAGGGACAGAATAGCCACTTCAACCCCAGCCTACTTTCATGAAAATTGCCATCTGTTATAGTTTAGACCTAGAATATCCCCTCAAATCTCACATGTTGAAGACCTGGTCCCTAGTGCAGCAATGCCCAGAGCAGAGCTTTGGGGAAGTGATTGGGTCATTGTGGAAATGACCTCATCAGTGCATTAATCCATTTGATGGATTCATAATCTACATGGATTGCTGGGAGGTGGTGATGGTGGAAACTGTAGGCAAGTGGGGCATGGTTGGAGGAAATAGGCCCCTGGAGGTGAGCCCCCTTATACTGCTCAAGGGATTGCCCCAGCCCCCTTCTTCTGGATGCCATGAGCTGAGCAGCTTTCCTCCACCGTGTTCTTCCACCATAATGTTCTTCCTTGGAAGCAGCTGGCCATGGACTGAAACCATAAACCAAAATAAATCTGTCCTCCCCAAATTTATTTGTGTCAGCTCTATTGGTCCCAGGGATGAAAAGTTGACTAACACACATTCCAAAGATCCATTTGTATAGATCCTCACATATTCTAGAACAGGAGCAAGCAAGCTGAAAGCATCCATTCATGCTTGGGGCTTCCCTCCTGATCCTCTGGCCTTTCAGCAGGTAGCTCACATCAGGTTCGGTGCCTCCAAAGCCCACCCTTAATTGTTTTCATCTATTAAATATATTTATGTTCTTTTAAATTTATTTGAAAAATATTGGCAAATTAATAGTAAAACAATGTTTCCCATTATCCTGCCACTTAAGAAACAACTATACAAAGTAAGAAGTGAAAATCTCCCAAAGCATCCAATGTCACAGAGATAATTTATGAAATGATTTACTGATCGTTTTAATTTTTCCTGAGTGTGGGTGTGTGTGTGTGTAATCTAACTAAAACAGAAAGCGAAAAGGAATCATACTATAAAATTTGAGCCCAACTTAAATTTTTACTTACCATGTCTAGATATCTTTAAAGAAAGTACTCTAGGTCACCTCTTTTTGGATGATTGCCTCACATTCTATAATATGGATATAATGATTTTTGCAACCATTAAGTTAATGATGATTATCTACCCCCCGTTTGTTCCAATGTTGTGCAATTGCCTAGCATGCTGCAATGAATGTCCTTGCACAGGAGCCTCTCTCAGGCCAATAATAACAAAATGAAATAGAAACACCAACATCCAAATCGAAAGTCAGTCCATCCGCACCCCCTTGACCTCTCATCGGCATTACATATGGATGAATGCCCCACATTTTAAAACACTTTCTTCTCTTGGTTTCTATGACGGCACAATCCTCCTCATTTTCTTCCTACTCACAACAATATTTTTTAGATTCTTTTCCAATTAATCAATCATTCACTCTTAAATATCTGTTGTAGATTACCCGCTCCTCTGAGCACTGGGAATACAGTAGTGAATGAGCACACAGTCCCCACTAACATGGCATTTGCCAGAGAGGATATGGTAATGCACTACACACTGAATGTGATATAATGTAGTAGTGACAATGGTTATGGAGCAAACTAAACAAGACTATGAGAAAAAGGTGTCTGGTAGAGCGGTCAGAAAGGCCGCTGTGAAAGTAGACATTGGAGCATGGATAGGAACACAGCAGTGGGTGGAGCCCTGGAATATCTAGGGAAGAGAATTCCAAGCACATGTGTTCTGGTTTGGATCGTTAATGTCCTCCTAAGGCCATGTGTTGAAGGTTTATTCCCCCATTGGGAATTGGTGGAACATTTAGAAGGTGGGGCCTTGCACTAGGAAGTTAGGTCTTTGGGGGCATGCCTTTAAAGGACATATTGGGACCCCAACTCCATTCTTTTTCTCTCTTTGCTTCCTGGCTACCATGAGGTGAGCAACCTCCTTTACCACAACAGCCTCCCCTACCATGATGTTCTGCCTTGCCACAGACCCAAGAGCAACGGAGCTAGTTGACCATGGACTGAAACATTGAAATCATGAACCAAAATAGTTTTTCTTCCTTTAAGTTGATTTTTCTCAGGTATTTTGTCACAGCAGCATAAATCTGGCTGATGCAATGTAAAATAGCAAGTACAGGGGGCCCACAGCAGGTAGGGGTGAGAGCACACACTTAAAACAAAACTTGTGTGTGGCAGGACCTTATTAAGGAGGATCGGGAAGCCAGGGAAGAAGCAGAAACCTCTAGGTGAGGAGCAGTATTCCCCAAATTGTAGTAGTCAGCCATGAAAATGACTTATTCTAAGACAGCAGAGGCTGGGCAGAGGTAAGCAGCGATGGGAATCAGCTTAGACGGTACAGGACTTGCTTGAGGATAGGGATGTGAGGTGTGAGAGAAAAGGGTCCTTGTTTGTGTCCTATTCAACTCTGGGACATGGAAGGGGCTCTGGGCCTCTTCTCTGCTCCACCTGCACATTTTCTAGAAATACTTCCACCTTATCTCAGGCTTTACATGCCACCTAGGTGCTGATGATGCCAAATGGATATGCAATGCCTTCCTGTGAGCGCCCTTCATATACCCAACAGTCTACCTCAGATACAGAAGGTGCACACAGAACTCTCCACGGCTCCTCCCCACAGCTTCATCCCACACACTCCCCATCTTTTAGAGAGGCCCAGTATAAACGGTTAAGGGCAAGGACTCTGCATTCAGCATGCCTACATTCAAATTCTGACTGTGTGTGCCCAACCCCATTCCTGTGTTGAAACCCTAACCCCAGGTGATGCTATTAGAAGATGGGACTTTTGGGAGGTGATCAGGTCATGAGGAGAGAACCCTTATAAATGGGATTAGTGTCCTTAAAAAAGAAGACCCTAGAAAATGGATTTCCCCTCCATCATGTGAAGACACAGTGAAAAGGTACCACCTTTGAATCACATGTGGCTCGCTGTTAGGATCTCCATGCTCCAGAACTCCAGAAACGCATTGCTCCTGTTTATTTATTCATTTATTTATTTTTGGTATCAGGGATTGAACCCAGGGAGGCTTGCCCACTGTGCCACACCCCCTGACATTTTTTATCTTTCATTTTGAAACAGGGTCTCACTAAGTTGCTTAGAGCCTCGCTAAATTGCTGAAGCGGGTCTTGAATGTGCAATCCTCCTGCCTCAGCCTCTAGAGCCACTGGGATTACAGGCACACACCACTGCACCCAGCTATTGCTGCTGTTTATAAGCACCCGATTTATGGTATCTTACACAACTGCTTGAATGGACTAAGACTTTAACTACATCATGGGGTGATTGTGAGGATCCAATGTTTTCATACTTACAAAGTACTTAGAACAGAGCCTGGGACTTGGTGACATCTGTTGTAAGCTTTCCTATTAGGCTGATGTCACTACTCTCAGTAGTGATATACCACTCCTTCAAAAAAGAAAAGGCGGATGTCCAACAAAAGTAAAATCATGTCGCAAGAGGGCTATATCAGTTACTTTAATTATGATTTATACAGGTGAGACCGGGCAATGGAAAGAACGTGTTATTGGGAAACCGATAAGAACTGATTCCAAATCTTTCTACGGCTTATAAGCCAGGTGTCCTTGGAAAGTTATTATGTCTAAGTCTGGGTATTCTCTTATTAAAATAAGAACACCATTGCATACCCCTCAGGGTACTTGTAAACTTTAAATAGAATAACACATATGAAGTGTCAGCTCAGTGCCAGATAGCAGCTATGATTATTAAGAAAAGGCATTTGATTTTCTGAGCCTCAGGATAATCTTGTGGCATCAAAGAAAAGAAGAATTGATAATAGATTCCTCCCTAGCAGATTCATTGGTCATTCAGAAAACAAAAAAATGCGAAAGGCTTCTTTGAAATCCCAAACTGCCAGGGTGAGGGTGCAGCCTAGGACCATAATGAAAAGGTATGTTGGGGGATGGGGTTGGCCAGTCCTCTGGCACCATTTCTCAAGGGTCACCTTAGTCATCAGCCCCCACCCCAAGGGCAGAGCGTGTTGTGAGTCCATTTCCAACTGTCTGCCTTCAGTTCCCATGAGCAGAGCAAAACCATTAATGTTTAATATTTAAACAAAAACTTTCCATTATTAATCACTTTAAGACCCAGTGATGATTATTAAAACATAATGGATAGGGTCTTATTTTTAAAGCTTGAATCTTAATGACTGAGATAGAAATCAGAACAACAAAATCAAACTCCCTGGTTGTTCTCTAGAGAGTTTTCTTTCTGCTGGCCAGAGCCCCAGGGAGATTTCCTGGCTGCTGAAAGAGCTGGGGCTAACTTTCTTGCCCCAGTAGCTCTCCTTCTGCATACAGGGCAGACAAGTGCTTCTAGGGAGGGGCCTGGAAACTTTCCCCACAGAGCACCAGGCTGACTGCCAAGGTTCCTAGCCTCAAGACCACAGTCAGTGTAAGAAGCCAGTGCTGTTGCCAACCCTGGCCTCAGCTCCTGCAGGCCCAGGCCACAGATCATCTCTCCCAGCCATGGAAGTTAACCCAGGCACGGGGTGCCAGCACTGAGATACAAGTTCATATTTTTATTGCTGGTTACTTCTGGAAAGTTTTGTGAGGTTGATTGCTTCCCCCTTATTTCCTCTTTCAATGAGGCCTGCACTGCACCCTGGACCACAGAAGTGGGACCAAGGGGGAGGACAAGACAGAGGGCATGGCCTAGACCCTTCACTGCAAGGACTCCTGTAGGTGGCAGTGCACAGACACTGGCTGGAAAATCCAGTCCATTGGAGAACTGTGTGGATTAGCTTACTTAAATGGAGCAGGCAGGAGAGCTTTACCTTTAATAAACATGTAAGATTCCTAGGAATAAAGTTTACTAGGTCATATGCACGACATTTAAATGAAAAAACAAAATTCTACTGAGGGACAAAAGATGTTAGATACATGGAAAACTACAACCTTTTTAAACATGTACTCCATATTATAAAAATAATAATCAAATTTAAAAACTGAATTCCATGAAATTCATAATCAAAATTATTTCAAGGCTTTTGTCTTTAAAATGGAAAAAATTAGTTTTAAAATTCCAAAAGAATAAAGAGCTACAAAAAGAATAATAATAAGTATTTGTCCCACTGAATATTTATTTGAAAGTACAAATATTAAAACATTATACAAAAATTAACAGAATGTTCAGTAGTGCATTGTTTACAGTTCATAACCAGACTCATGTTTGTGAGAATTTGACGCATGTTAAAAGTAAACTATTAAACAAACTGAATTGGGAAAACTGATAGTCATTTGGAAAAACAGAAATGACAAACTTGTATAACAGAATAAACTTCATTTGGAGCAAATGTTTAAATGTAAAAATATACATTTTAATTACAATTCTAAAACAAATCATACACAATTTATTTATGATCTTAGTATGCACCTTTTTAGATGATTCCCTGACACACATATCAACATTTTATTTTTTTTTCTTTAAAGAGAGAGAGAGAGAGAGAGAAAATCAATTTTTATTGAGTTTTTCATATGGCTTTCAGTGCTCCAACACTTAGTTGTGTACGTGGGTGCTGGGGTTTGAACCCATGTACTTGTGCATGCCAGGCATGCTGTAACCGCCAAGCCACCGCTCCACCCCATGTATCAACATTTTAAAGTTTGACCCAACATTTCCATTTATGGAGTGTCTTCATCATAAGGTCATAGAGAAACATACAAAGATGTTTATTAAGCATTGTTGATGGTAGCAGAAAATTGGAAACAACTTATATATTAGTTTATTAAATCATAGTTCATGGATACCACAAAATCCTAAATAGCCAATTAAAACAATGATAACTATACTGATTCTCTATTGCTTAACAGTCCCAAAGAAGCATTGTATTTTAATAAATTTATTTTTGTTTTTATTTTATTATGTATTAATTTATAAATGGGACTAGAACCAGGAGCTAAGCACATGCTCTTCATGTGCACAAGCAGGAGCTCCAGCACCAACCCCCATTGTCCTTATTCATTGTCCCCACAGTAGTTTCCTGGTACCTGTGGCTCCACCTTACCAATGGGTGTTATCTGCATGCTATCTATCTCAAGCTGTGTTTTCCAACCATCACAGACTATTCTGCCACATAGGCAATGTCCCTGGTCTCAGCTACGCATGGTTTGCCCCACAATGCCCTCCCAAAGGCCAGCGGAGACAACTGCTAGCCTGAAGCAGAAGTCCAGCATCACCCAACCCACAGCCCAGAGACATGGCATGAGGTCCCTGCATCCCCCTGAAATTGCAGGCGAAGTGTTGGTGTTTATGCAAATGATTGATCAATAATAGGATATTGCTTCCATTGCAGAAATTTATGACACTTCCATCTACACCTCCCCCGTGGCCTGTGGAAATTAACCGAGTTCGGGCTGTGAAAAACTTAAGCTGCTACATGAAGTGCAAAATCATTAAGCTTCAGAGAGGAACATTCTGCTTGTGGCCTTGGGACAGAAACGCCAGATGTTGCACCCGGTAATGACTTCTCTTTCATCCAACTTCAATAATTCAAAAGTGAGTGGATTTTTGGGCTTGACCTTGCACTGCCTCATTGAGATAAAGCTGAGGCTAACTACCCCAGAGACTCCCTCCAGAGCACTGGGAAATGAGAATCCTCCTTAACACCTGCACACGGAGTACAGTACAGGGGAAAAATCCCGCCCACCCAGAACTGCAGCACTGAGACTCAAGGTGGAGCTCCGCGGTTGCCTTTGGTTGGTCGGCAAAGAGGGCGTCGATTCTGTAGTGTGAAGGGGCTGTGCAGGGAGAGAGTTCCACAGGCTCCTTTGGATCTAACATACTTCTCAAAACCTTGTTTAGCATGGGACACAGTTAAGACATAATTAAATGCTATCATCTCTAAGGAATGATTATTTTTTAAAATTTTCTTGTTTACCTGGGTTGTCCAGCTCACAAAATAAAGGAAGCATTGGGGCTGGAGCGGTGGCTCAGTGGTTACCGCACTTGCCTGGCATGCGCAAGTACACAGGTTCAAAGCCCAGAACCCACGTACACAACTAAGTGTCGGAGCAACGAAAGCCATGTGAAGAACTCAATGAAAATTGTTCTCTCTGTATCTGCATCTCTCTCTCACTGTCCATCTCTCTTTAAAAAAATAAATAAATAAAAATAAAGGAAGCATTTACAAATGGAGGTGGTATAAATCACTCTTCTAAACCTTTAAGATTGGCTCAAATGCTTTAAAATTGTTGTAGGTCCAGGCAATTTTCTAGCGACGTCTGAAGTTATGGCACCTTATGAGGAAGGGGCTGATAAATGCAATGGAAAGAGAGTGTAACTTGCCTAGGGTTTATTCAGTTAAAGAAGTCAGTTAAGGGTGAGGATGTAGCTCAGTGGTAGAGCACTTGCCTAGCATGTGTGAAGCCCTGGGTTCCATCTGCAACGCAAAAAATAAAATAAAATAAAATAAAATAAAATAAAAAATAAATAAAACAGGGAAGATGAAATTTTGCAAAAGTAAAACTTGGGTTCCCACTGTCACAGTCACTGCAGTACTTTGGGCTCCATAGAGACAGCACCGGGGCAAGCAAGAGCTGGACAAGCATGGGCGACTGTGCCTCACTGAGAAAAAAACAAATGTGAGCAAAGGAGACCCTCAGAAGCTGCGAGGCAAAATGTTATCATTCGCACTCTGTGCAAGCTTGCCCGGGTGAGCACAAGAAGCGGCCAGATTCTTCAGCCAAAGGCTCAGCGTTTTCTAAGGAGTGCTCAGAGGTGGAAGACCATGTCTGGCTAAAGAGAAAGGAAACTCTGAAGACATGGCAAAGACGAACGAGGCCCGTTATGAAAGAAATGAAAGCTTTGATCTACCCCTCCTAACGGGGAAACAAGAAGTTCTGACTCCCAGTGCACCAGGAGCCCTCCAGCTGCCTTCTTCTTGCTCTGTTCTGAGCATTGCCCCCAAATCAAAGGAGAACATCCCGCCCAGTCCATTGATGATGTTGCAAAGAAACTGGGAGAGATGTGGAATCTCACTGCTGCAGAGGACCAGCAGCCTTACGAAAAGAGCTGCTCAGCTGAAGGAAAAACACAGAAAAGATATTGCTGCCTACCGAGCTAAGGGAAAACCTGATGCTGCAAAACAGGGAAAACCTGATGCCGCAAAACAGGAAAAAGGAGGAGGAGGAAGACGAGGAAGATGAAGAGGATGAGGAGGAAGAGGAAGATGAAGAAGAGGATGATGAAGAGGATGATGATGATGAATAAGTTGGTTCTAGCGCAGTTTTTTTCTTGTCTATAAAGCATTTAACCCCCCTGTACACAACTCACTCCTTTTAAAGAAAACAATTGAAATGTAAGGCTGTGTAAGATTTGTTTTTAAACTGTACAGTGTCTTTTTTTGTATAGTTAACACACCACTGAATGTGTCTTTAGATAGCCCTGTCCTGGTGGTGTTTTCAATAGCCACTAACCTTGCCTGGTACAGTATGGGGGTTGTAAATTGGCATGGAAATTTGAAGCAGGTTCTTGTTGGTGCACAGCACAAATTAGTTCTATATGGGGACGGTAGTTTTTCTGCTGAATACCACTCTGTAATTCAAAAAAAAAAAAGTTGCAGCTGTTTTGCTGACATTTTTATTAGTAAAAAAATAAAAATAAAAATAAAATAAGACTCAGGAATAAGCCAGCAGTGAAGAAAGGCACTGATCTCTCGGCATCTTACCTCCATTTTATTGTACATTTCCCCTTCTGCATGATAAAGAAAACAGGACTAGGTGCGCTAGAAAGTAAACCAAAGCCATCTCTTTAAGTCTAATAACCTCAGAAAGAGGAACTTTCTGTGGCTACAACAGAGGATGATAATAGCTGCTAACGGAGGAACTGTTTGGAAAGGCTATTGATTTCACATTCAGGAGAAATGAATAAAGGGAAGTTAAAGATGGACGAGCAAGGGACAAAATGTGCTATGAGAATTTTGTTTTCTAAAATTCAACTTTAAAGAATGAGTTGCTAATGGTATTTTAGATTCAATTCCTTTAATAGTTACATGTCTACTAATTATAGGAAATTCACAATTATATGACTCTTAAGAGACTTGAATTAAAGACCCACACGGCTCTCAGCATGTACTGTACCCGTCACTTGGTGACAGCCTACCTTAATTGCAGGGCTATAAAAGGAAAACATGCTTTCAACAATAGAGTTATCTTACAGCAGAAAGCATTTCATATATATGTGTGTGTGTGTGTGTGTGTGTGTATACATACATTTCATGAAAGAGAGTCTGGAATACATATATAATTTCCTGACAAAATGTTCTGTTTCAGTGTACCTATGTATCTGGGTATATTGATTACCCTCATCTCTTTGATATTCACATTTCTTCTACTTTTCCATTTTATTTTACATATTTTCCTCCAGGTGCCAAACATGAATAAAATCACCAGCATTGATCATTCTTCCTTCACTAACATATTCATTTGAGTCTGTATCACCAGCAACAAATACCTGGTGGCAAGATACCCTTTGCAGGAATGTAAGAAATCCATAATTGAAGATAACAAAGATCCCAAAGGAAGTCTTCATCTTCAATGCTTAGATTAGCTTCCTCCAACCTCCAAATTTTCCCCCATCCCTATTTTTCTGCCCTACTTCTGCTGGACAGATTATTATAACAGTGGCCCCCAGTGAGTCCTGTCTTCCTGGGTGGATCTCTTTCCTGTCGAAAGATGGAGTCTGCTTCTCCATTCCTTCAATCTGAAAGGGCTTTGGGAGTCCCCTTAAACCAATAGAATGTAGCAGCAATAACACAGTTCAGCTTCCAGAAGTTAGAGAAGCCTTAGTAGACCACCATGCTATAAAATAGAACATTGCAGTCTATTGGAAGATAAGATGTCATGTGAAAGAGAATTGAGGACCCCCACCCTTATGAGCCCTCAGACAGCACCAACTTCAGACAGTGTTACCACCTTTCACCCTCAGCCTCAAACTTTCAGATATGACAGTCATGTGAATAAGCCCAAAGTAACAAAACCACCCCTATTTTCAACCTAAGAATCAGGAGTGATCATAAAGCATGGTTGTTTTGAGCTACCAAGTGTTAGATTTACTTGTTACACAGCAATTGATAACTAATACATGCTTCAAAAAAGATTTCTACAAAAGGATGATAAATAAGCATTAACTTCATTCCTTTGATCTTCCCATGTCCCTGTTTATATGCTCCTCCTGTCTTTATTCCAGAAGCATGCCATTAAACATTCATTTTGGGGCAGAGTCTTTGCCCTATTTTGTCCCTTGAATTATCAAAGAATTCTTCTTATGTGCTTTCTTCTACCTATTAACAAATATTGGAGGAAGGAAGGGAAGAAAATGGCTTAACTTGAACTCCCACAAGACAGGGAATATATTCAAACACTATTTTGTGTATGCCCAAGATAAATCCCTACATGATAAGAACTAAATACACATTACTTGAAACAATAACAATAAAAGGAAAGACTGCTTTACAATCTAATACTTTTTTTAGAGTTATAATGGGAAGGGGAAGGGAGTGATAAGGGAGGGTAATTGGGGGGGCACTCCTGGGGATAATTGCAATATCCAGAATATATGCATATTTTATACACATTTTATATTATTTTGTTAAAATCTTGTAAGGTTGTTCAAAAAAAAAAATTTAAAAAAAAAAGACATTGGGTCCCGGTCTTGTCATGCAAAGCATTATGCTTGTTGCATTACGGAGCAAAATAACTAAAAGACAGGGACAGCCAAAGGCAGAAATAAGATTTGGTTATAATATTTTAAAGCTACAGCAAGTAGTACATCAAATACATTCTGCTACATGTTCAATATATTTCCTTCACAAATATGAAGTACCTTAGTAATTTTTCACTGGGGGAAAACAAATCGTAACAGTATCTGTATGTAGGAGAAAATTGCATTTATGGGGAAAGTGCCCGATGTTTCCTTCACTGAGAATTTGTGCACAAAACTCAGATAACTCCCTAAGTTTGATAGTCATGTTGTGGAAGCATTGATTAGAACTGAAAGTCTCCGAATTTTTTTTTTCTTAAGAAAGAGAGAGAGAAGGAGGGGTGAGAGAGAATCTATTATATTTATTTTTTCATTTGGCCTTTGTTTCTCTGACACTTAGCTGTGTATGCAGTGCTGGAATTTGAACCTGGGTCCTCGTGCATGCCAGGCAAGCACTCCAACCGCTAAGTCACTGCTCCAACCCCTCCTGAATTCTTTTAACAAGATCAGAAAACAAAGTGAATTCAAGTTCGGGGAAGATTCTTCTGAGGAAATCCAGGTTTTGTAGCACAGAAGTCAAGCATGCACTAACTAAACTAACTTAACTAACCTGATCTGCAGCACATCTGGTGAATAATTAAAAAGTAATAGGCAAGTCCTTTCTATTAAAATTATGGCCTTTGTTCCTTATCAGTTTGCAGGATTTTGAACACTAAACCAAAGAGGCCACACAAATTTCTAGAAGCAGTATTCAAATCTAGACAGCTATGGAAATTGGCTTAGTCCAGCTGAAACCAACTCCTCGTTAGAAATTATCTGAGCTAGGAATTATTTGGATTTAATTTCCTAGCAAGACCCTATATGGTGAATGTTTGCTGTTGTTATATTGTCACTATCAATGTAACTAATTTGTTTTTGCTTTGTTTTGGTTTCATTTTTTGTGTTTGGATTTTTACAAATTTTTACATTTTTTACATTTTACATTTTTACAAATGTTCAGAATTGTTTATCTGCTTGCAGATATTAAATATTTGTTGTCTACCACACAGCCTAATTTCTAAAAATATAAAATATAGAATACAGTAAAATTCACAACGCCAAATGTACTAACTTGCCAGCCAAGGAAGTACATACCAGTAAAGTTGGCTGATTTGGGGTCACTGATTCATCTTGCATTACTCTAGCAAAATACCTGAGGCTAGAGAACTTATAAGGAAAAGAGGTTATTTAGCTCATAGTTTTAGAGGCAGGAAGTCCACACAGCATGTTACTGGCTCTGGTGAGTTCCCCTCTCTGATCACATCAGGTCAGATGGCATCATGGTGGAAGCACACGTGAGAAGGAGAGATTTCATGACAAGGCAGGAATCCACTGAGACCAGGAGGAATCAGTCCTGTTCTTTTATAACAATGCCCTCCCAAGATCTACCTGGGGTCTCATGAGAATTATTTATTCTCTTCCAAGGGCAACGCTCCATAAGACCTAATGCTAGGCCCCATCTTTTAAAGGTTTCACTATCTCTCAACATCACCACACTGGGGATCAGGTTCCTAACACATGAACATGGGAAACAAACCTTATCCAAACCATAGGAGGGGCAGATCAGGAATTTTTTTTTAATTTTATTGAGGAGTTGTGTTGTTGTACAATCATAAATGCATATGAATGCATATGTAGTAACAATACGATATGCCCTTGATCAGGTCAGGATTTTTTTTTTAAGAGAGAGGGACAGTGAGAAAGAGAGAGAATCAATTTTAGTTAGTTTTTCATGTGGCCTTCATTGCTCTGACACTTTGCTGTGTACATGGTGCTGGGGTTCGAACTCACAGACCAGCGCATGCATGCAAGGCAAGCACCATAACCACTGAACCACCACTCCAGCCCAGAAATGTTTAATCTAGCAAGAAGGTGCACACAGTGACGAAGGTTTGAACATTAACACTCTAAAGAGGGCCTAGCGAACCCACAGGTCTCTACTTCATTTGTTGAACAAATCCAGCTTTTTTTGGTCAGGAAAGAGTCTTTGGCTGGAACTGGTAAGGATTTGATGTCAGGGTCCATTGCAGTTGGGTAGAATCTGTCTGGATGAAACACATTTAATGTTGGCAAGTGTGACTGAAAGAAGAAATTTTTCCTTTTACAACCCCAGTTTGATCTTCCTCTGTGTTAGTCAGTTTTTTAATCTCTATGACCAAAATATCCAACAAGAACAACTAAGAGAAAGAAAAGTTTATCTGAAGCTCATGGTTTCAGAGGTCTCAATGCATAGACAGCCAACTCCATTGATCTGGGCCCAAGGTGAGGCTGCACATCATGGCAGACGGGCATGGCAGAAGAAAGCTGCTCCGTTTGTGGTTGGACAGGAAGCAGGGAGAGGGGACAGGGAAATGAACCCCTCCAGTGACCCACCTCCTCCAGCCACACCCCACCTGCCTGCAGTTACCACCCAGAGGGTCCATTCGAACTAGGATGGACTGATTAGGTTACAGCTCCCCTAACCACATCCTCTACCTCCAATTATTCCTGCATTAACGCAGGAGCTCCAGGGGTACACTCACAACCAAACCATCACAGCCTCTACAAAAGCTCCATATAGGACAAGTTTGTGCATTAGGTGCACAGTCTTCAGTTCAGTGTTTTGCAATTTCAGTTACCTTCAGTAAGTGTAAAGTGTATATACACTTATCTGCCGGCATTTGTGGGAGATTGGTTCAAGGACTCCTTGCAGACAACAAATTCTGAGAATGCTCGATCCCTTATATAAAATGGAATAATATTTGCATATAACCTGTCCACATTATATCCCCTCTAGATGACTTATAATACCTAACACAATGTAAACACTATGTAATTAGTGCTACATTGTGTTGTCTAGGGAATAACGACGATGAAAACTGTACATGTTCAGTGTGATGCAATTGCTTTTCCAATATTTTCCACCTACATTTGGTTGAACCCCTGGATATAGAGTGAGTAGATCTAAGGAGCTAATCGTATGAATGCAGTTCCCACGTTCAGGTGGTCTCTACTGCCTTTTCCTGCTTCTACCCTGGGATTTATCCTTCTTTCCAAATTCCACTTTCATCCAATATGTTTACAGAGCTAAAATTATATTGCAGAATGTTATTTGGAAAATAGGGCAAGACTGTGACTTTGAACTTCCCTTTGAACAGCAAAGGGTAGCTGGCAAAATACTTGTGATTACATCAGACAACCTTGACCCCTCCAAGAATTCTCAGATTTTTTAAGACTATCAGGACATAAAAATCAAGGAAGCTTTTAAGAATATTTCAATAGATCAAGAAAGGAGGAGAGGATGACAGGAAAGAGATAATGGAAGTAGGAAGAAAGAAAAAAAAAGAACGGATATCATTGTGGGGAAGAGCAAGAGGGAGCAAGAAGAGTGGTTTGGGGAGAAAGCATTAGGACTAAAGAAACCTGACTGAGCTGGAGGCAAGAACCACCAGGAGGCCAGAGAGGAGCACGGCAGCTGGAGGAGGCTGCAGAGCTAAGCAAGTCTGTTTTGCAGAGTCTGGGCAGGAAAATGCTGTTGACTGAAACAGAAAATAACGTGATTTTCCCCCTGCTGATGCTTCTCCGGGATCCTGCCAAAGCTCTATTCTGCAGAAACAGAAACTAAATAAATAGACTAATTTATTCAGATATATTCCCCTTAGTTCTCTCCCCAGAATGGTGTCAAACCTGCCCAGGATACCAGAAATTTCTGTGCATTTGGATGACAAGGCTTTAGCCAGCACGTTCCTCTCCATCCCAAAACACCTGCTCCTGCAAAAGGAAGCATTTGTTCCTCGCATGCAAATCGCTTTTATAAACGAGGCATCTAATGAGCCTTCTTATGAAAGTCCCCCAGAGCAGGTAAGACAAAGGAGACACAAAGGCAGAAAGGAAAAAAAGCTCATTATTTGCAAGCCCCGAGCTAAGCATCCACGGTAGAACAATATCCTCACTCTTCTAAGAATATAATTAATAGTTCTCCAAAATCCTCTGTGAATATTTGCCCAGCTGTGGCACCCAAACCCTTCCTGTGTACTCAGAATCAATGTTGGAATTGCAAAACCTTAGAGATCATCTAGTTAAATGCTTCCTTCTCTCAGAAGAAAGGTCTCAGAGGACGTTGCAGCCCGGAGAGAGAGTGAATTACTCAAGGTTAGTTACACTGCTAATTAGGAACAGGTCTCCTAATTCCCAGCACAATGTTCTTTTCACCATGTTGTGACATATACCTTTCATTTGTCACCCATACTCCTTCACCTTCACCAGATCTCTCGCCACCCAAGAACGCATTTGACTGCCGCAGCAGAAAATCTGACAGACTGTGGCTTAAACCATAAGGACAGTTACGGCTTATGTGGTGAAAGGCTGGAGGTAGGTGATCCCAGGATTTTTTATGATGCCAAACAAGGCAGTCAAACGCTAGAGTTTTTCTCATCTTTCTGTTTGAACAGCCATAGTGTGTGTGTCTTTAAGGACCTCATGGTGACAATATGGCTTCCACAGTTCCAGGTGTCACATAGTCACACCAATAGCAAAAATGAAAGAATGGTCAAAAAAGACCTTGTTTTTATAAGAGAGGGAAATATTTCCTAGAATAAAATTTTTCTTTATGTTTTCTTGGCCAGAACTAGGTCCCATGGTCATCTCTAGCTGCTAGGAAGTCTGGGAAAGAAAAATATCTGGCAAATGGTAACAAGAGTGACTTGATTGGTTTAAAGTTATGATACTGCATTGCAAATGTTAACAAAATCAAAATTCCATAAGAAGGAAGAAAGGGATCATGGCTCTTAGGTAACAATAGCAGTTAGCTATCCACGTGTAACAAACCTCCTCCAAAACTCAGGGGCTAAAAACAAAATCCTTATAGCTTCTCCTGGCTCTGGAGGTCAGCTGACCTAGCTAGTCACTTGGGTGGTTCTGCTGATCTTCACTGAATTTGTTCATGGAATTGAGGATCACAGGGATGTTCGGACTGATGGGGGCTCTGCTCCACATGCCTCTTCTCCTCACACGAGCAGCATCCTGAGGAAGTGTCTTCTTGGTGCAATGGCACAGGCACAAGAATGCAGAGAAAGAGCTTCCAGGCCTCCTGAGGTCTGGACTCAGGATGAGGACCCTCTCGGCCCTGTCCCTGCTCCCCACAGACCATTCAGCTCTGAGTCCATCAATGGGTTAATCATCGAGGGTCACTTCCCCAGAGCCCCCACCTCTGAACACTGCTGCTTTGGGGACCAAGCCTGTAATACACGAGCTTTGTGGGGGACATTCCAGATCCAAGCCATAACACTCCCAACCCCATTCACTCCCCCCCCCTTTTTCCTCCTTCTCAACCTCCTCCCATCTACCACCCTGATCACCATTTCTCCCACAGCTGTGCCCACAATGAGTGACCACAGAAGTCCTCGGTGGAAAGTAAGTGGTTGTTGAGAGCAATTCCACTAAACAGGCGCTCGTGGCCCCAGCACCAGGAGCGTTGGTCTTGCCCAGCAGTGGTGCTCTAGGTCAGGGAAGAGCAAGGAGGAGGAGGAGGTCTGTCCTCAAAGCCCAGATCTTCCCAGCCCGATGGGGCTTCAGCTCCACAAGTGTGCCCACAGTGGAATGTGCCAGAGACCTCAGGAATCTCATCAGTGCCTGGCTGCGATGGGCCACAGGAGGCTTTCCAGAGCACAGCCCTCATTTATCTGAAGGCACTTTGGCTATGCTGCTATCCCCAAGTCCAGAGGTGGAGCGAAGCCTCGGGTCAGATCCGCGCTGAGTTTCTCCTCTCTGTGCATTGCACGTGCGGCGAATGCTCACGAGGAGGCTGCCTTTGGCTTAACCGGTGGACTCACTCTCCTAAAAACAAACTGATACTCAGTGCAGCCTGCTCACCTTTTGCTTTCTTGCAAATTTTTGAAAATGTATTCTCTAATGAATGCATTAGTGTGTGCGCCACTTTCAACAGAAGTGGTGGGAGTTTATTCGGGCAGACCTTCTGAGGAAGGGCCTCGCGCTTCATTTGGCATCTCAACTGAAGTCAGCTTGCGTTCCCAGGGCTCTGCAAGCCTGCTGAATTGATGGGCCCGCTACTAGTCACACCTTGCATCCTTCTTAGGATCAGTTCCCCTTGCTGTAACCTCATGCTCACAGCTACCAAAGGGAGCAAGGTTTCTACGTCCCTGATCACAAGCCTGAAGCTCAGGCCTGCCTACACCCAGCAAACGAAGGTGAAGGAAACAGCCTGGGGGAACATGTTTGGAACTTTCTCTCTTCCTCTTCCCTTTGGCAGTGGATGGTCTTTGATGCCAAACTGCCTGGGACTCGATCTGGGCAGAGGCTGGCTTTCTGACACTTCTCCAAAAAATGGGAGAGACAGTGGGGCTAGGAGGTGGACACCCCCAATCACCTGGATTCCAGCCCCAGTTCCCTTGCACTGGCAGCGAGACCTTCAGCACATCGCCTCTCAGAGCCTTTGTTTCACCACTGAGCTATGAACTTGACACTAGGGAAAGATCCGCAACATTCTTTTTTTTTTTTTATACTGGGGATTGAACCCAGGGGTACTAAACCACTGAGTCACATCTCCAGCCTTTTTAATTTTTATTTTTAAACAGGGTCTCACCAGCTGAGGCTGGTTTTGAACTTATGATCCTCCTGCCTCAGCCTCCCGAGTAGCTGGGATTGCAAGCATGTGCCACCACACCCAGCAACGTTCATTTTTCACACAACCAGGTAAGCAGTGCCTTGGGGTGCCAACCATGCACATGTCTTTATTATGTTTATAATAAATGTTAATCATTTGTGCCCAAATATACAATCACCCCAATATAGGAAGATCCTGCCTTCCAATAAAAATATCTAAAATGTAGTTAGCCAATTCAAGTACATAGCCCATATGGGTGTAATAGAAATAATCAAACGCCTGTTTAAAATATTTAAGACATTATTTACATACTTTTTTCTTTAAAATTTTCTTTTTCTAATCTCTTATTTATGCAACAACTTTACTTCAACTTTTCCATTTCTTGATCATCAGGGTCAGTTTCTAACAAATGACTTTTGCATCATCAAAGAGAATTTCTCAGAAGATAATCTTTACTGATATAGTGTTGCTTGACATACAGCATTTGACAGCATGATGCTCTCAGAGGAAATTTGTCCCAAGCCTCAATGAGCCAACCCTATTAGGACATGAGGGTTTTCTTTCTTCTTTTTTTAATGCCATAGTATCATTTACAATAAAAATAATGTTGCTTGCAAAGATATCTGAATCCTAATTCCCAGAACCTATGAGTAGGTCAGGATAAAAAGCAAAGATAAGGGGCTGGAGTGGTGGCCCAGTGGTTACACCGCTTGCCTGGCATGCCCGAGTACACAAGTTCAAACCCCAGCACCATGTACACAACAGAGTCTCAGAGCAACGAAAGTCACATGAAAAATTAAATACAAATGTATTCTCTCTTAAAAAAAAAAAAAAGCAAAGATAAATTAAGGTAGCAGATGGAATTCAGATTACTAATCAGTCTCAACTAAAATACTGAGGTTATTATTGTCCAAGTCCATCCAAGGAAGTCCCAAGCATCCCTATATGTGAAAGAAGGAGACAGAAGTGTAGATCATAGCATGCAATATGAGAATAAGCCAATCTTCTATGAAGATAGAAGAGGGGTCTTAAGAAACATGGACACCCTGTAGATGCTGGAAAAGGCTAGAATAAGGATGTTTCCACGGAGCCTCAAGAAGGAATGCAGTCTGTCTGCACCTTGACTTTAGCCTAGGAGACCCTTCCATTACAGTTCAGATCTGAAATGTCCCCCCAGGGCTCGGGAGCTGAAGGCTTGGACCCCAGCTGGTGGCCCTACAGGAAGGTAGTGGAAATTTTAGGAGCTATTAGTGAGTCATTGAGGTGTGGCTTGGAAGGATTTTATTTTACGGTATTGTTTTGTCCCTGGCCCTTTCCCTGCCCCTCTCTCTGCTTCCCAGTTGCCATGAAGTGAGCAGCTTTGCTGCACTCTAGTCTCCCGGCACGGTGTGCTGTCACCTCAGGCCCAGAAGTGATGGAACCAGCCGACCACAGCCTGGGACCTCTGAAACCAAGAGCCAATCCGATCTTCCTTCTACGTTGCTATTCCTAGATATTTTGTCACAGTGATGGAAAGCTGAGGAACGCACCTTCTCAGACATCTCCCAAGCTGTGAATACTAAGTTTGTATTGTTTTAAGCCGTTCCACTTTGTTTCAGGGTGAACTTTGTTTCAGTGTGAACTGGCTTAGGATCGGTTTGGGGCAATTTGCCACGGAATGCCATTGTGGTAACACAGTGCATCATCTGGACGCTCTTGATCTTCACTGTGTGATCACACCCTGTATCGTGCTATCTAGGGACATCGAAAGGGCTCTCTTACAACAACACGGAAGACATGCTACTGTGAAGTCATTCCTCCAGGGATTCCCTGGTAGAATTTCATTTAGTATTTCTCCCGCTTTCTCATTCTTTCAGGTGACTCATAAATGTCTAAAACTAGTGTTCAAAGAGGTCATGTGAGACTAAGGCTCTTTCACCCTAAACAAGGTTATCATTCAAAATAAAATAATCGCATTTATGCCTTGTAATATGTGACTCTTTTCTGATGATAATTTTGAGAGCAAATCTTACTGTCTATTAATTTTTATTTATATAGTAATCATGGCACAATTTAAATTTAAAAGGGACCTGCCATTTTGTTTTTCTCCTCTAGCCACCAATCCTGTCCCTCTTGCTGTATGTCAATTAAATTCCAGAGCTACACTTATTTAACCAAAATGTCTCTGGCTGGGGTCTAATGGCTTTCCCTACTAGGAAACCCTGACCCCTCGGGCTACTGGTCATACTAAGGGCTAAGGTGCTTTGTCTCAATCACTCAGAAAACAAAGTCTTCTGTCACATTCCTCTCCTGGGGTGCAAGGACGCTCACCCACCTAACACTGATAGATTACTCCTGGGAGGTAAGCTTCAGTGCAGTTGTCTCTGCAAGCTCATGAGCTGGCAAATTCCCTCAAGTGAAAAGAACCCTGGTTTAATTTCTGGTGGGCCACCCTCTGGTCAGGCAGCTGGTCACAGCTATTTTTGAGCTTAATGGTTTGCACTGTGTAAGAATTATTGATAAGGGGCTGGAGCGGTGGCTCAGCAGTTACAATGCTTGCACGGCATGTGTGAGTATCGGAGCACCACGTACACAACCAAGTCTTGGAGCAACAAGGGCCACATGAGAAACTGAATAGAATTGATTCTTTTCTCTCGCTCTCTCTCTCTTTCACTGTCCCTCTCTCTTTAAAAATTAATTATTGATAAATGACTCTATTCCCTCCTCTTCACTGTAAGTGATGGGATGCTGGGTACAGCTTGTCCTTATCAATAATATTTATTGATATTCCAGACACATTTGAATACATTATTTCACTTTAACCTTACAACCACCTTATAATTTAAGAACAAATATCCCCCATTTTACAGATGAAGGAATGAAGTTCAACTGAAGTTCAAAGAAAAATGACATGTACCTAAAAGCATTTGGTCAGTAAGCGGCAGAGCTCAGATTGAAGTTAAAATCTGTCTTTCTGCAAAACTCAGTCTCATCGAATGTGTGACAATGCCATGTGCACTAAGGAATGAAAAAGCAAGGAAATTACACAATCCTGTGCTTGCTACATGTAAAATTTAGTCCAGTACGCTTGGCCTACGTTAGTTAAACCATATAAAATTACCTTTTTGTAGACTGAAAATAGTCATGTGCAACAGAATTATCTGACAAATTTATATAAATAGCACTCATTAGTATACAGGGATATTTAAGAGTATAGACTTTGTTATTTCACTACCTAGGTTCAAATTCTACTTCTTCTATTTCTACCTGTGTGATCTTGGACAAGTTCCTTAACCTCTCTGAGTCCTCATTTCCTCACCTGAAAAAATGAGGATTACAATAGTATCTACCTCAAAGGGTTGTGCAAAAGGTTGAAGGACTTACTATTTGTAAATTACTAGACTGCATGACACAATGCATACTTCTGAATAAAAACCAGCTACTGGCATCACAATAGGACTGATCCAATTCTATTCCTGGGGAGTTATAGTATTTATCTGATAAAGGGACTGGCATGTTAGAGAACAGGAGAAGAAAGCTGAGCTTTCTTCTATTAAGACTTTCTTGTCCATTTCATGGGCCATTTTCATGGACTCTGGTGACTAAGGCTACAGGAATTCCCACTGGACCCTCACACCCCACCCCCATGTTTAGAAATCTAACAAGGAGATTTCTTTATTGTCTCTGCTTAGCTCTGTCTGATCTGAAATGTCCCTGAGCGCCACAAGGATGCTTTAGCCATCAAGAGGAAGTCAGAGGTAATAAACGCCTGGGTTGGGGTGTGAGGGAAACCACCGATAAGCAGTTTTCCACCTTTTCACAGCTTGAAAAGCTCCAGGGCTGGAGCACCTGCCCAGGAGCCAGGACTGGGAAGGGCTTCGGACCTGGAGCTGCACCATCTTTTAAGGTGCAAAACCCAACAAGAGCAATAATGTGCTGTTTCCTGGATCTGCACTAACAAAGTACCACAGACCGGGTGGTATGAAGTCTCAGAAACGTCTCCTCCCACAGTTCTAGAAGATAGAAGTCCAAATTCAAGGTGCAGGCAGGAGACAGCTCTAAGGGGGGAGCCTTCCGTGCATCCTTTGGTTTCTTTTTTCTTTTTTTAATTTTTTTTAAGGAGTTGAGTTATTGTGCAATCATAAATGCATATAAAGTAGCAATATGAAATGCATTTGTTCCTCAACCAGAATTACCCCTACATGACCCACACCCCAGTCTCTTGATTCTTCTATATTTCTCCCCTACAAGCAATATAAATGCTTGGATTGTGAATTTTCCAGAACTAAATGATTGTGTAAGAATTATTTGGATTCTCAGGGGGGTAAAGAGTATGCTATGTCATTGTCTCCCTGGGTCCTTCTCTATTTTCCCTCCCTCTCCCGTCCCCCCACATCTCCCATGCCCACTTATCAACAGTTCCCCTAGATTACGTGTTTCTACACCTTTGCTGGGTCTAATACATGAGTTTGATAACCTTTTATCCAAGCCCAGGTTTAGCTCCAGCCTCCACAAATGAAGGAAAACGTTCGACCCTTGAGTCTCTGGATTTGGCCAACTTCACTCAGCATGATTTCTTCCATAGTCATCCATTTACCTTCAAAGACCACAATATCATCTTTTCTAATTGCTGAGTAGAACTCCGTTGTGTATATATGTACCACAGCTTTTGAATCCATTCATCCAGTGAGGGGCATCTGGTTTGATTCCATAATTTAGCTATTGTAAACTGAGCTGCTATGAACATAGATTTTGCTGTATCTCTGTAATGTGTTGATACTAACTCCTTCCAGTTTCTGATGGCTGCTGGTATGCTGTGTGTCTCTGTGTGTTCTTCCTATAAGGATCCCAATCATGGGATTAGAGGCCCCCTAATCCAGTCTGACCTCATCTTAATTTAACTAAGTACATCCGCAGAGACACTATTTCTGAATAAGGTCATGCTCTTATTTCTTTCTATTGTAAACTGAGAAATCATAATTGTACATATTATGAGGAGCAATAGGATGTTATATGTATGCAGTGTTGGACAATTAAATCAAGCTGATTAGC
The DNA here is from genome assembly GCA_004027875.1 of Aplodontia rufa. NCBI lineage: Eukaryota > Metazoa > Chordata > Mammalia > Rodentia > Aplodontiidae > Aplodontia > Aplodontia rufa. Next base: position 136,201 of record PVKS010001300.1, read on the forward strand.
ATACACATCACCTCACATACTTGTTCTTTGTGATGAAAACATTTTAAATTTACTCTCAGTGATTTTTAAATTCACAATGCATTATTATTAACTACAATCACCATGCTGTGAGATAGATCTCAAAAAATTTATTTCTCCTATCTAGCTGAAACTTTGTACCATTGGACAAATATCTCCCCATTCCCCCCACTTCCAGCTTCTAGTAACCATCCTTCTACTCTGCCTTCCGGAGCTCTGTTGTTTTAGATTCCACACACAAGTAAGCACATGCAGGGCTGGGGGCAGGGGTAGTTCCGTGGCAGAGCATTTGCCTGGTAGGCCCCAGGCCCTGAGTTCCATTGCCAGCACCACAAAAATATATATATATATATATATATTTTTTTTTTTTTAAAACAAGTGTGTATATGTGCCTGGCTTATTTCACTTAGCATAATGTCCTTCAAGTTCACCCAGGTTGTCCCAGTTAACAGAATTGCCCTCTTTTAAAGGCTGTGCATATCTACTATATTTTCTTTATCTACTTATCTATTGATGCAGATGGAGGTGCTTTCCATACCTTGGCTGTGTTGAGTAGAACTACAATAAATGTGGGAGTCCAGGTATCTCTTCAACTTACTGATTTCAAATCCCCAAATAATGTTACTTTCTGAGAAACCTGAATTTTGGAAGGACATTTTGGAACCCAGTACAAACAATAGCAACAAGCCCATAAAAAGTAGCATGGATTTTCAAGCTGCCTCCTGCTCCTTAGAAAGAACCCCATATGTGCATCAAGCCCAGAGGGGCAGGATACCATGGAAGGAGGAACCCTGGTACCAAATGAAGGCTGCATCAAGGGTTACAGCGTTGCTGTGCACCAAGAAGGAAAGAGGAACAATAGTCAATGAAGTCCATATGCGGACTAAGGCGAGTGTACCCTGGATCTGGAGATGGAGGAGGTGATAAGCCTCTTGTGGGACCAGGCTTGAGAAGCCACTAAGAGTGGAACTCAGTGTGAGGTTGGCCATTCATTCATTCATCACATGCCAAGCAAGTGCCTCGCACTGACAACACCAACATCAAAGGGATCAATTGCTACTTAATGGAATTGTGACTGCTTGTCTTGATGACCTTCTTCTAGCTGGAGGGTAAAAGGAGACACAGAAACAAGACAAAGAATCCCAGCGAAGTTTGACAAGTGCAAATGTAAAATCATGTATTAGGTTTAGGAGTTCACATGTCTCAAACCTCTTCTCTAACAGTATGTGGAATAGCAGTGAAACTAAACAGAAGCCATTCCCTGTCTCAGTTTATTAAAAGCCCACCCCTCCTTCAGGACCTGTTGTAGTACTCTATTTGCACACCATTTTCCTCACTACAGAGCAAGGCACTGCTTTATCTCTCTTTGTTTCCTTGAAAGGTCATAGCAAATATGGAGCCCAGAATGCAAGTTATACTTATGAAGACATCCTCCTAAAAGAAGGCATTGGCATCAAATGAGATACGCTTTGGCCAATGAAATGTAAGCAAAAGTTACATTTCACTTTCCAGCATAAGCTTTAAGAGGCAGTACACAATTTGTCACATCATTTTTTTCCTTTCTGTCATGTTGACCACCCATGTCAGATGGCAGTTGTCCCATCGGCCTGAGTCCCAGAGAGAGGTAACATGGTGCAGAGTCCCCAGATGACCCATAATTGACAAATCATATGCACAAGAATTAAACATTTGTGTAATAATCCGCTAAGACTTAAGGATTGTTTATATATCACAGTAAAAAACCTAGACCATGGGACACTAAAGGTTAAGGAGTAGGAATAAGAGGAGACCCAAGAAGAAACAAAAGGATTTAGAGATGGTGCTGCGGACACATCAAAGAGAAGGAAAGAAAGGGTGTTCCAGTGTCGAGGGGGAGATGCTATCCCATGCCAGATAGAGCAGAGATGCCCTTCAGAGTGAAGGCTGAAGACAGGTCAGGGAAGCTGACGTCATGATTGACCTTAGAAAGAACAGCTTGGTGATTAACTGGGGAGGAGTGCAGGATGATCCAGATTGCAATGGAATGTAGAGGGAAGGAGAGGAGAGAGCACTGAGACAGCAGGGGCGGCTCTAGTCCTAAAGTTTCAGTGCTAAAGAAAGGAAAACAGTCAACAGAAGAGAAGGGAAGGGAGACATTTCTCCAATAGGATAGACCTGGAGGTGTCTCCTGCCATTTGTACCCCCTAACCCAGGCTGTAAGCTACTCTCAGGTGGTCAGCATTGGGGTAGGGGCTGAACCACATACGCACACACTGTGCCTGTGTTTGGGGCTCACATTTGCAGCCTTAGACCTGTTGGTTCTTGGCTCAGGTGAACATGTTTCTGAGTTCTTGTCTACGTGTTCCAGACATTTCTGTCAGACAAAGAAAAAAACATGATAGCCTACAGGTTCATCTGAGGTCAAGCTGATTAGTATCAGACTCAGGGGCCCCCATCAGTTAGGCCACTAATAACAGCTCCTTATTTAAACTCAGCTCATATGTCTGCCCTACTTTACTAAGAGCAACACTGCCATACTTCTGTGCAGTGCTTTATTTAGGTTCATGATCAGTGCAATATTTCAAGTCACCGGAGCAAAATATTCCTATATAAAAACCTTCCCTTCTGGATCCTTTGACTCTTTGAAACTTCAGAAAGTTCTGAGTGTGTGTTCTGTCAAGAGATACTAAAAGCACTAGTAAACTTCCAAAAGACAGTACCAGGAGGATGTATCATGGCCTCTGTCTTTATGTTCCTTGGCTGATGAACCTCTTACCTTTGAGGAAATACTTCAGTCATTTTTCTCTAAACAACCTAGAATTAGTCATTTCTTCCCATTTAAAATGATATACCATTAAAGCAATCTCCTAAATGATTACTGAAATTATTCAGATAGAACCAGATAGAACTGTGATAACACATTATAGGCATGTTACTTAGCAACCAAAGAATATAAGTACTCTTAAAAATTAAGATGGAAAAAAGAGGATACATAATTTCATTCAAAACCAGTTTTACAATGATCCATAAAAGCAACCAGAAAAATCACTATAATGAATAAGGTAATAGCAACAAGATTAACTCTAATTACATATTTAGACATGGTGCTGCAGCTCTTAAACAAGCACTAGTAGGAAGATGAATATTAGTAGGAAGATGAATAGCAGCCCCGTCTTGCATGGCCAACTTGTCCATGGGTGAGCCAGAGTCACAGTTCCTTGCTGTGTGACCAGGGGAGAATCTCCCCTGAGACTCCTTCCCAGAGTACTCATCTCAGGATTCTCTATTTCTAACCCTTACTCTTCCATGGTCCCCAACACCAGCACCACCCTCTCCTATCATTATCACAGCTGCCTGAGGGGGCCTCATGAATGCAATGACTACAGAATAGGTTTACAGCCACCTTCACATACAAGAATAATCAGGGAGCTCCTTTACTTAGGGGCCAATCTTGTGGGTCTTATCTCTACCAGCTGTTTTACTAGCTGTGTCCTGGGTCAAATAAGAATACAGAGTGAGGCATACACATTAAATCTGATGAACAAACAGCTCAGAGCTCAGGAATGTCAAATACGCAGATGTGTGTAAATGGGGCTGTGTTTGTGTGAATCCGATTGATTAAAATCTACTCTGTGCTAGGCATTGAGGAAGATGCATTTTTCTCTAATCTCAATCTAGAAAAGAAGCATATTTACACCTATATAAAAACTCTTTGTTTTGAAATAATTATACATTCACAGAAGGCTACAGATGCATGTTCAAGGAAGTTCTGCACACCCCTCTTGCCCCTAATGTTAACATCTTAACACAGCATAATATCACAGTCAAGAAATTGATATAGGCACAGTTCATAGAATTTATTCAGATTTCACCAGTTACATTCGCATGGAGAGCACAGAAAGGCAAAATTCCTCTGTGAACACCAGTTAGTGTAGGGCCTTATGGAGGTCAGTGTTAGAAGGAGTTATAGCCTGGGTCCACCTATTGCAGGGTCAGTAGGACTGTTAAATATCTGGTGGCTCTCTTCCTAAAGCCAGGTATATAGGTATAGCATAGAGGTATAGCACAATAGCAAAACCTCTACACTATTTTCCTAATCTGCACCATGAAGACTAATGTATTAAGAAGTTAGGTGGAAATTCCAGGAACTATTGTCCCCTCCCCAACACCCACTCTCCACCAAGATGGTAAAGAATGGCAAACCACATGCCTGGAGAGATTATCAACATCAGTGCCAACATCAGTCTTGAGAGAGAGGGATGGTAACTCCTTTCACATCTCTAATTTTTTGTACTTTCAATTAGAAGAAAGGTCAGATGGGTAGTGAAGAATGTTTATAGATTATCACACATATAATCTGATGATAATAACAATCACATTTATGGTTCCATTTGTACTTTTTTCCTTTTTGATCTTTTTTTTTATTAAGGAGTTGAGTTGTTGTACAAACATGAAAGCATATAAAAAAACAATATGTATTGGATCCTAATCAAAGCCACCCCCACATTGCCCACACACCAGTCTCTTGATTCTTCTCTAATTCTCCTCTATAACAAGTGTAAATGTCCTTACATATATAGAAGAGTGTGAATTTTCCAGAATTAAATGATTACATAAGTATTATTTGGCTTCTTGGGAGAGTAAAGATTATGTTACATTGTTAATTATCTCCTTGGATCCCTCCCTATCATCCTTTCCTCTCCCCTCCCCACCAACTCCCCCACAAAACCATAATTCCCCTAGATTAAATGTTGCTACAACTTTGGTGAGTCTAGTACAAGAGCTTGAGTGCCTTTCACCCAAGCGTGGGTTTTGTTCTACCCTAAACAAATGAGGGAAAACATTTGACCCTTGAGTCTCTGAGTGTGGCTAATTTCACTCAGCTCAGCATGATTTCTTCCGTTGCCATCCATTTACCTTCAGAGGCAGCAATATCATTATTTCTAATAGCTGAGTAGTATTTCTAATAGCTTTCTATGAACAGCTGCTATGAACATTGATTTTGATGAGTCACTGTAATGTGCTGACTCTAACTTTTCTGGGAAAATACCCCAGAAGAGGAATAGCTGGTTCCTATGGTGGATCCAACCCTAATTTTTTGAGGGGTCTCCACCCTGCTTTCCGAGGCAGCGCTACCTGTCTGCAGTTGCATCAACAGTGTGCTAGTGTTCCTATCGCCCCACCACCCCTCCAGCATCTGTTATTGTTTATATTATTCATCTATGCCAATCTGACTGGAGAGAGGTGAAATCCTAATGTAGTTTTGATTTGCATTTCTCTGATTATTAGTGATTTAGAACACTTTCTCATGTATTTATTGGCTTGCTAGATTTCCTCTATTGAGAAGTTTCTGGTTAGCTCTCTAGTTCATTTATTGATCGGATTGTTTGTGTTTTTTAGTTCTTTGTAAATTTTGGTTATTAGTCTCCTGTCAGTGGAATCACAAGCCATGATTATCTCCCATTCTGTAGGTTTTCTTTTCACAGTTTTGACAAATTTCTTGGCTGAGCAAAAGCTTTTTCAATTTCATGGCATCCTACTCATTAATTCTTAACTTTAATTCTTTCACTTTGGGAGTCTTGTTGAGAAAGTCATTGCCAACTCCTATACGCTGGAGTATTGCTCCTAATTTTTCTTCTAGCAGTTGTATGGTAGCTGGTTTGATTCCTAGTTTCTTGATCTATTTTGATTTGATTTCTGTGCAAGGTGAGAGGTAAGGATCTAACTTCAACTTCCTGCATGGCTGTCCAGTATGTCCAGTACCATTTATTGAATAGGCTGTCTTTCTTCCATATTATATTTTGATACTCTTTGTCAAATATCAGAAGTTTAAAGATGTGTGAGTTTGTCTCATAGTCTTCTATTCTATTCCATTGGTCTTTGTTCCTACTTTGATACCAGTACCATGCTCTTTTTGTTACAACAGCTCTATAGTATGATTATAGATGTACAAAACCCCTTTTTTGTCTTTCTTGCTTAGTAATGTTTTGGCTATTCTGGGTTTCTTGTTGTTCCAAATGATTTTTAGAATTGCTTTTTTGATATCTGTAAAGAATGATATTGGTATCTTGATGGGGAATACATTAAATCTTTATAGTACTTTTGGCAAAGTGGCCATTATAATTACACTAATTCTGCCTAACTAAGAACATGAATTCCTTTCCATCTTGTTAGGTCATCTTCAATTTATTTCTTTAATGTTTGATAATTTTCATTGTAGAGGACTTTTACTTCCCTTGTTAAATTAATTTCCAGGTATTTTATTGTTTTTGAGGATATTGTGAATGGGATCAATTTCCTTATTTCTTCTTCTGCTCTATTATTGTTAGCATGTAGAAAACCTATCAATTTATGGGTATTGATCTTATAGCCTGCCACTAGGCTAAATCTGTTTATAAGCTCCCAAATGCTGGAGTGTTCACTGGATGAATGGATCCAAAAACTGTGCTACATATATACCATGGAGTTCTACTCAGCACTTAGAAACAATGATATTGCGGCTGTTGAAGATAAATGGATGGCTATGGAAGAAATAATGCTGAGTGAAGTCAGCCTAACCCAGAGAACCAAGGGTTGAATGTGTTTACTCATCTGTAGAGGTTGGAGCTAGACCCTGGCCAGTATGAAAGGTGGTCAACTCTCATGTATTAAACCCAGAAAGGGTGTAGTGACACACAACCTAAGGCATTCATAGAGATGTATTGGGAAGGAGGGATAATGGGTGAGAGAGGGAGGGATAAGGGTGGGAAATTAGGAAGGGCTCTAGGGGGTAGATCTAATTTTCAGAATATATATATATATTATATATATATATAATATATATATATCATATTGTTTTGTTGGAAGCATTTTTGATTGTTCAACAAATACCTTTCTTAATTTTAAAAAAGCTTATTTATTTGTGATCTCTCCTGATTTTTAATGTAGGCACTCAGCACTATGAATTTTCCCCTTTAAAATGCTTTTATGGTGTCCTAGAAGTTTCTATAAGTTGTGTCTTCATTCTATTTGCTTCCAGAAATTTCTTAATTTCTACTTTCATTTCTTATTAGATCCATTCATCATTTAATAATAATATTGTTCAATATGTATGCTTTCTGTTACAAATTTTGCTAATTGTTAGAATCATGGCACCATGGTCTCATGGGATATGTGGGATAATATCTACTTTTCTATATTTGCAGAGATTTACTTTGTTAACTAGACTGTGATCTATTTTGGAGAAGGAACCATGTGCTGCTAAAAAGAAAGTAAACCCAGCCAATTTGGTGTGGAATATTCTATAGATATCTATTAAGTCCATTTGATTTATGGAGTTGTTTAGGCTGGAGATCTCTTCATTGCTTTTTTTGTTTTGATGATCTGTCAATTGGTGATAGAGGAATATTAAAGTTTCCCAGTTTTATTGTGTTAGGGGCTGAGCTGAAAAGACAGACGTGATCATTATTGGTTTGCCTCTGAATGTGATTTGGCATTTCTCTCTTGCAGCTTGTCATATTCTTTGCTTGATTTCCTTGTTATACATTTTGAATATGATGCATCCTGCTGAGCTTCTCATTTGATTAGGTCTTTGAGTGTCCTATAACCTTCCTGGATGAGCATATCTGACTCTACTCTAATATGGGACAATTTTCCTTTTTCCATTTCATTAAGAATATTCTTTATGCCATTCATTTACATTTCAATTTTTTCTTGTTACTTCCTTTTTCAGTATGTCTATTTCTTTGATGATAGAATTTTTATCTCTTGAGTTTTCACTTAGTCCCTTCACTAAATCTTCTTTTAGTTCACTGTTCCTTTTAATAATCAGATCACTGATAATTTTTTCTAGGTTTTCAACCTGCTCCTGTCAGTGGGCTCCTTGATAGGGGTGTTGTGGATTTGAGGTGAACCTTTTCCAGTTTGATTCCTCATTTTTTCTGGATTGAGGTTCCCTGAGGGCCTGTACAGCTGCTGGGTGGGTCAGCTCAGCTATGGGTGGGGGTCCTGGTGGGTGGGTATCCTGGACACACTTGGGGTCCCAAGCAGCAGCCAAGCAGGCAGCTTGGCTCTGGCCAGGGTCCTTGAGGGTGGGTGCCCTGGCAGTTTCTTCCAACCTGGGACTGGAGACCTAAGGTCCTGAGAGGCTGCTGGGCAGATCGGCTCTGCTCTGGGTAGGGTCCTCAGGGTTGGATGTCATGGGAGCATCTGCTGGCCTGGAACCAGAAGCCTTCATTTGTAGTATCTTTACTGTCGTGGCCAATAGTTTCCTTTATCCCACCCCTCATGACTATCAACTTTATACACATCACAATCCCTCCAAACTACATATATGTATTTAGTTTGTTCCGTGATATTAATGATAGTATCCTAATTGGTCTTAGTGAGGAAATCATATCAAATATCCTAAATTCCCAGGAGGACATCTGCATGACAGGGGTCAGGAGAAAATCTCTATGGATATTTATATGGGTCTGTCATATTAAAGTTTCTAGTAGTCCAGTGGACTGAGGGGTGTGAGGATTTCCCTTTAAAGTAAGTGCAAAGTTATTGCATTTTGAATCATCTTCCACAAAGAAAGAAGCATGGTGTTTGATGGTCTTCTTTTGTTTGGTGAGCCAATACATATCATCCATGGGTATGTGCTGCTTCAGTCTCATTTACCAAGGAACCTATAAGCATGGCAGCTTTGAGTGGGCAGGAAATTGAGAAAAGTTCTCCAGTAAGTTCCGGTTGTGATACAAGCTTCACTGCCATTTAAATCTTACTACCAGCAGATCCCATGGAATGTGAAGTGCCTTAGGAGTGCCAGTGGAGTGGCTTGGAAGCCCCAGTGCCCTCCTCTGCTAACGACCATTCCTCATCCTGAAAGTAAGACATGTCTGGCTACTGGTCCCTGGAAGAGGCCTTACACCTCACCAGAAGATACCAAGTTGACTGCAATCCAATGTCCATCATGATTTAAATCTACCAAACCATCAAATTGGACATTCACAGAAAAATTTAATTACAAATTGGAAATGCTCATAAGAAATTAGGCTCAAAATGTCCCCCAAACACAAGCAAAACCAGCTCTTGATCCAAACTACCATGGTTCCAATTTCTACTGCCTTGCCACCTCCCCCTTATCCCATACCTGTGGCTTCAGGGTAAGTCCACAATGACCAGTTATCAGAAGAATATAAAGCATAAGACTTATCTAAGAATGAATCGGCAGGTTATGCTGACACCAACAAGACATAGACACCTACAGCGCTGTACTACACTCAAGGGTGGCTCTGAGTGATGAACAGCAATTATCCTGGTGGGCAGAATTTTTGAGTGGTACATGTGGATATCCACTTCATGCAGAAAGAGAAATGGCCTGGGTTACAAATTAGTAATGACTCATAACAATAGCTAATGGTTTGATTGCTTGCTCAAAGACTTGGAAAGAATAGGTGACAAAGAAGTTCCAGGTAGAGGTATGTGGGTGGTTGTTTCAGAATGGACATGAACCATGAAGATGTTTACAGCTCACATACGTCTCTGGCAGAGGAGATTCTCTGTAATCAGGTGAAAAAGAAGCCCATTCAGTGCCTGTCAGTCAGCCACCTCAGGGTTTACTCTATAGAGGCTCAACAGCACGGTCTTCTCTTTAATGTGTCTTGTTATTGCCTCTCCTGAGTACCCAACCTACCAACAACGGAAGCCAACACTGAGCCTCCAGTATACCATGGTCAGCTAGCATAAAATGTCAGTGTCATAGAAGGGATGATAGAGATGATGTCTTGTCCTCAGTGGAGAAATGGATGTGAAGGATGTGAATTTGCCTCCCCTCTCTCAGTCCTGCTGCTTCTCAGACACATAGTACCACTTTTTCACACAGAAGGCATCATCCATCCTTTCCATCTTGAAACATAACACTTCATCCCAATTATTTCTAAAAACAATTGTTATTTGCCTCTATTTTTATTAAGTATTTCTATGAGAAAAGCTCACTAAATACATTGTCTCTATTTATGATCATTTTCAAGATTTCACCAAATGTAGAGGCTACAACCTCAAAAGCCTTCCTCCAATATGGAACACAAATTTTAAATTAAAGTAAAAGCTCCATCAAAAAATTCTTTCCAGGGGGACAAAATATTACATGGATAAGTGACAGCCTCTTCAACAAATGGTGCTGGACAAACTGGTCATCCACTTGCAGAAAGTTGAAATTAGACCCATATCTTTCTCCTTGCACAAGAATCAAATCAAAGTGGATCAAGGAGCTTGGTATTAAACCAGCTACGTTGCAACTGAAAGAAGACAAATTGGTCCAACACTTCAACATTTGGGAGTAGGCAAAGACTTCCTCAACAGGTCTCCAAAAGTGAAGGAAGTAAAGTCAAAAATCAGTGAATGGGATGCCATAAAGCTAAAAAGCTTTTGTACTGCCAAGGAAACAATCAAAAGAGTCAAGAGATTTCCTACGGAAATGGAGAGAATCATGGACTATGATTCCTCTGACAAGGGTCTCATATCCAGAATCTA